>DVVJ01000380.1:0-15512 GCA_018234505.1 Junonia neildi neildi
ACAAATATTAGGAAGCCTTATACGAAATAAGTGATGCCCATTAAAATAATTTCTTGGCATAAGTTGAACAATTTCACGTGTGACCGTCAATTTTTACAATCATTTCCTTTTTTGCCTTTCTAGAGGAGGATTATATACCTGCATTATTTGGCGCTTTTACTTAATGGCTTCTTTATGTATTAAATACTTTCTTTTACATTGAACCTGTAAGAGCAGTTAGTTTATAATATCCCTTGTTATATTGTCATATTGACCAATTTAAGAACTCTATTTTTCATACAATTTTCAGATACTGCCCAGTAAAATACTACCCTTTCGATCCGTCGAATCTCGACAAGTACGTAATAGGTGACGATTACCTTCCTACATGGGAGGTGCCATCCCTGGCACAACCATATACAAGCTTGGGATTCAGTATGAAGGAGGCTTTTGACCACTACGCCAAATCTAAGGTATGATGGTGTTTGACAATTTTATACCAATAGATGATAGGTGAAAATTGTCTTGCTACGTGAGAGCTGCCATCACGGGCTCAATCGTAGGGGGAGTCCGGGAGAGTTAACCCGCCTCTCACTTAAATGCTCATATTTTTTTTTGTACTTACTAATTATTATTTTTTATAAATTGTATCTTAAGCTGCATTATTTAGCTACATTTTATCTTGAGTTAATTCAATAAATCTTTTTAAGTTTATGAATTATTAAAGATTTTTGCCAAAGTGACAAACGGCTAATATCTACCGCCTGGGTGGGAGACTTTACACCCCAAGTAGGGAGCCTTTACCCTTTTTAGAAATAGGCACAAATAATAATTAGAAATTGTATTCATATAAAGAAATTTAATCATAAAAATATGGCACATTTTACTACATAGTAAATGAGAACACGAGAAAGGTACTTTGGATATTTATGAGATATATATTAGTGAGAAACTAAGTATTAAAAAACTATTTATAACATAGTTACAATATTAAGTTTTTATAAAACTTATAATTGGAAACTTTTTTAACACAGTTAATATATTTAATAAAGGAACAATATTAATAACTATTTTAATATTTTTTAATATTATTTACGTCTGTCTAGAAAAATATCTTAACATTTAACAATAACTGATCAAAATTTAGAAAATCTAAGGTAAGTAAGGTACCTTTATTGTAGTAAATAATAGCCTAAATCTATTATTTATTTTACATAACTAGCGAATAAACCTTAAAAGTAGATATTATAAATCAGTCTATTGGAAACCCTGTATGTTATCATTAAAATTAAAATTATATTCATAAGTTGTTACAATACCTAGTAAGTGTTTATAAACTAATAATTAGAATTTTTTAAACAAAACTATATATTAAATAAAATAGGTAACAATATTAATAACAACGATAACGTCCCACAGTAATAATTTTTAAAATTATTTCAGTCTGTCTACAAAAAATATTTTCACATTTAACAATTACAAATCAACATTGAAAATATCTAAGGTAACTTTTATAGTAAAAATAGTCTGAACCTATTCTTTTTTTTATAACTAGTTAATAAACCGTAGAAGTAGTTAAACTAGTTAAAAGCCTTAAAAGTAGTTATTATAAATCAGTCTATAGGAATACCGTGTATTTGTAAAAATTAAAGTTACAGTTATAATTATTAAGAATCAAACAAAATCGAAAACAAGATAATTAAGTTTTCATAAAAAAGCATAATCTTCATCGATCTCCTTTTTTAATTGGAGCAATTAGGACATATAAATTGTTCCTTATCATCTTTAGATAGTCCAACGCACATTTCATGAACATATTTGCCGCAAAAGGCACAAAGTCTCATGTCCATAATTTTATTTTCTCTACAGATGAAACAAAACCAATTTTCTGTGTCTTCCGCTACTTCATCCCATGGACTATCAGAGCTATTATCGTACACGGGTTCTTCTTCAAACTCTGTTTCGCTATCACTTGACTGCAAAACTTTTCTTTTGACTGTTTTTTTACTTGTTTTGCCTTTTTGTTTTTTTTAGTTATTTTTATTTTCTTATTTTTTGGTGCACTATCGTCATCAAGTTTTTCTGGCGTTTTTGTTAAAATTTTGGTTTTTCGGGGCTGTCTACCGCGACGAAGACTTTTTCTTGGAACAGCTTTTGGAAATGGACGAATGGTTTGTGGTGCAATTTTTTTTGGTTGTTGTCGTGAATCGAAAGTTGTCATATTTAGGTTTTGATATCTAGAAGCTTTTTCCGATGATTGCGTTAATATTTCAATTGATTGCTCAGTTAAAATTGACGGTGAATTTGCTCTAGAAGTCGTACTTTCATTTATTAATGCTGATGCTGATGTTGAAGGCTCTGACTGACGTTGTCCAGTAGTAGTTGAAGGAGACACATCTTCAAAAGCGTCAGTCGTGGCTACATGTAAAGGTAGTTCGTCAACTACTGAAGTCGAAGCAATCGAAGAAATATCTTGCGCTAAAAGTTCACCAGCCATTTCTCTATCTGTTACTGCGGAACATAAGTAGTCTTCATCTGTGAAGATGTCCGGGTTATAAGGATGTATCCCGGTTTTTCGAAATCCACTCAAAATATTGGATTGACTAAAAGACTGTGACATAATGGTGCTTACAAATCCAGGTATATTGTAAATCGTAACAGTTCGTCCTGGGTTACTTATCATCCAATTATTGAGGGCTGAATTGTATTTTGCTTTAAAAGGAGAATAAACGGCAACATCCAAAGGTTGTAATTTGTTACTACAATGGGGTGGTATAGTCAACAAAGTTACTCCGTTTAATTTAGCGTATTTGATGACTTCAATATTGACGTGACTCTCGTGGTTATCGAGAATGAGAAGGACTCGATTTTGTAATGACGCCTTCGAGTATTTTACAAAATGCTCCATGAATTTCAAAAAACTCTTATTTGTCATCCATCCACTCGGATAGGAGTCACCCTGTGAGCCTGGTGGTCCACTTGCTACAAAGGATTCATTGTATTTAACCCTAGGGAATATGAAATATGGTGGAATTACATTTCCTAGGGCATTTACGGCGAAACAAACGGTCACAAGACTACCACGTTCAGCAGAAGTCACTTGTCCTACTTGACGCACATGCTTGCTCGCTATTACTTTGGGACACACTTGTACTGTCGTACAACCTGTTTCATCACAGTTATAAATGTTTTGAGCTTCAAATTGGTATTTTTCTCTAACCTCTTTGAGGTTTTGGAAGAAATCCGTAACATTTTTTTTATTAAAACTGGTTGATCTAGACAAGCTGGTAGCATCTGGCGTTCTCAAACTGAGTTCCGGGTTTCTAGTCATAAATCCTCTATACCAATCTTTGCCTGCAGATTTGTTAGAAGTCCATGAATTTGGAACCTTTTTAGAATTCATTATTGCATATTCATATGCCAGACTCATAGCCGCCTTTCTGGTCAAACCATAGTTCATTTTACTACAAGTTAAAATATATTCCACAAGTGCTTTTTCTTCCTGGATGGTTAATATAAGAGATGATTTAAACTGGCTTCCCTGGTCTGTTATTTTAGTAAATTTTGATCTGTCTCTTAAATAATTTCTTAGAGTATTTCGATCAATTCCATATTCCAAAGCAGCTCCTCTAATAGATTTCCCTTTATCAATTTCACTTATAGCATTTTTTATTACTGATAGATCTAAATTGCTTCTATTTCTAGTTGTTTCTCTTTTTCTATATTTGAAAGGCATTTTGGATGATTACTTGTCTGAAATAAAAATATGATATAAATAATGATATTATAATTGCGGGAGAAACTACCCTAACTGTGGGAGAGATTACCCTGGGTAAAGTCTCCTCCGGACGCTAGGGTAATGTCTCCCACCCCACACCAAGCTGTACATTATCACATTTTTATAAAAAACTACGATACTTAAGTAAAATCTATTTACAGTCATTAATACTAGAGTAATTATACTTACGATGTATATAAGTGACACGATGGGATCTATTAACAATAATAAACAAAAATCAAATATCTAAAACTGAAAAAAGTTACTTTTTGGGCACGAAAACATGTTATTACTTCTCAGTCCTAAACCAAACTGCCGAATGCAACGGCGTCGCGTGAGCGGGGTGAGGGGTGCTTATGGACTCTAAGAAGTATAGCAACGTCGCAATATCAAGTTCTGTAAAGATTTTATGAGCATTGGCTATTGTCTCCTACCTGATAAACTGTCCCGGACTCCCCCTATATAAGCTTAGGATTCAGTATGAAGGAGACTTTCAATCGCTACCCCAAGTCTAAAGTAAGGTAATGTTTGACAAACTTTTACTAATAGGTTTGATTATCTTCCTATACGGGTAATATGGGAGGTGCCATCGCTGGCATAACAGTATACAAGCTTGGGATTCAGTACGAAGGAGGCTTTCGACCATTACGCCAAGTCTAAGTTAAGATGGTGTTTGTCAAATATGTGATAGGTGATGATTACCTTCCTACATAGGAGGTGCCATCAATGGCACAGCCAAGTACAAGCAATTCAGTATTAAGAAGACTTTCCACCACTACGCCAAGTAAGATGGTAAGATGGTGTTTGACAAGTACGTACGTAAAAGGTGAGGATTACCTTCCTACATGGGAGGTGCCATCCCTGGCACAACCATATTCTATCTTGGGATTCAGTATGAAGGAGCCTTTCGATCACTATGCTAAGTCTAAGGTAGGGTAATATTATTTTGTTGATTTGTTTTTTTATCTAAGAATTAAATTTGACTTTATCATATTTCAAGAAGAAATATAAGCATTCCACAAATAGAATTTCTATACAAAGTATTTTCTTTATAGTTTTAGCAAGAAAAACTATATAATTTAAGTCTACATACAATAACATATTATACACAAAATATAAGTGTATAATGTACAAAAATAACTACACAAAGTTGTATTAAGCATTAAGCCTATGATTAGTTTATACAACAATGTCTTAGAGTCTATACTTCAATATGTGCTTTAATTCGAAGTCAACGAGTCCGTTCTTGTGTTCGATTTTAATTACTAAACAGGAGTTGAGTGCATTACAGGCATTTGCCGCGTAAATCCGTTCAGCAGACGATAAATAACTCGACACCATGGTACGCACTTTTAAAAAGGGGCGCGTAAGGCTCGCTATACACGTTGCGTCTTTCATCTATTTCAATAGTTCGTGAATAAGCTAAAAACTGTTTATCTGAAAATTCCCTTTTTAATGCATAAATCCAATCCAATTAATTTTAGAATGATCAAATGATTTTTTTATGATTTTTCTGCATGTTGCATTTATCTATGTGTTTTTATATCATTAACCCTTTTTCAGAAAAGTTGATGATATCCCAATTTTTAAGATGGTGGTTTCATAAAGTTTCATAACAGTTTTCATAACAGTGGCCACATTAATCGTCATTAACTTTTCTAATCTTACAACCCACCTTCGAACTACGAGTGTTCAAGAACCGTTCCGTTCACTTTAATCTGAATATATTTGCCGTATCTTGCGAGAATCCCAATAATAATTTTATGAACTTTAAGGTCTTAATTGTAGCTGTATGTGTAATATAGTTTCTATATCTAGTAAAACTAATCATCATATACCCTCTTTAGTGAAAAAAAACATCGTACACTCTGTACTTATAAACGAATGTTGAGAGAAATTCAGACATCCACATATTTTATCTGCATATTTTCATATTATCACACACAAGGCCTTCTCCATAATAGGAGAAGAGGCCTATGCCCAGCAGTGGGATATGTACAGGCTGTGTTTCGTTACACACAAGGCAGAATAAGCCTTCTGCCTTCTAATCCGTCGTCATCATCATCATCATCGTTCATATTAATGTGAGAAAATACTTTTCCAAATAGAAAGAGAGTACATAGAAGAACAACTGATTCCACATTCGCTGTATTATACAATGCAATATAAAAACGACGCACACAATAAACATCAACGTGTGTAGCCGGCACACGCTTAACCTGGCGCCACGCTTAGCCACTACACGCTAATATGTCGATCACCCCAACACGAATGGGATTAACGAATTAAGCCTTACCATATCGATTGTCATCCGTCGGCGTGGTATCGGGTTACCTTGTCGCGATTTCAATGTACATACATAATACTTTACAGGCAATAGCGGATTTACCCACAGGCCAATGAGGCCCGGGCCTAGGGCAGCACAGTTTTAGGGCGGTAACATTTTAAACAAAGCGACCTTTTTTGACTATATTGGTTTTTCTAAGGTCGTTCCAGGAACGGAGGGTGTATACCTTAATTGATGTTTTTAAGATAGGGAATGGAGTGTGTCGACCTTTTTTTAAAATAGGGGTGACCTATCAATTAGGGCCTAGGGCGGCACCAAACTTAAATTCGCCATTGTATTACAGACCTTGTACGATTCTCAGAATATGTAATAATTTTAAGAGAAATAATAGAAATATTGTGACTTTCGTTTTGTTTGTCGTATGATAAATTGTTTAGATAAGTCGCTTTATTATAGTTTCCCGCTAAAATTATGATTTCCACAGATTGTGTTATGAGTTTATGACTTAGATTTAAGGTTATACAATTTTAAAAAATATGGGCGCAGTTATTTTTTTTTCGTTTCCCTTTTGGAATAACTACGACAAAAGACTTAAATATAATTCTTTTAAAACTTTAAAGCTCGAAATATACCTAATTCAAATCCTAACTACTCTGCTAGGAATTTAAGGGTTGCGTAACCCATAATAATTAAACAAATTCTTTTAATGTATAAAGCATGTTACTAACTCATTGCAGGGTAAGAACACAACTCGTATGTGGGAAGAAGTTCAACAAGCCATCGCCGAAGTGTTCCTTAAAAAAGAACACCACATTATCGAAGCTGTGGGTATTTGCTATTATTTTTTAAAGTAAAAATCTAACATTCTAAAAACAAAAATATTTGTAATCAAAGTAATATTATTATGTAATTATTTTTGCTCAACCTTTACCATATTCCATTACTATATTCGTAATTAATAATCACTTTTTATATAAAAGACACAAAAATTAACTGTTTTTAAATCAACCAATATCTTTCTTAGTTGTTTCTCAATATGTTTATTTTTTCTCTTTTCTTGCTTTGATTAATCTTTTATTAAAGAAAAAGAAAATAAACCGTAATAATCATTTTTTACAGCTAAAAAACTATCCATCCAAAGACAATTTCTTCGAAATGATGCGTTTCGATCTAATCATAGATGAAGATTTGAAAGTGTATCTGTTAGAGGCCAACATGTCGCCAAACTTGAGTTCTTCTCATTACCCTCCGAATCAGCTATTATATGAACAGGTCCTATACAACCTGTTCAATCTCGTTGGAGTCGCACAGAATGTTAACAGGTGGGTATTTTATAAGTAATAGCTTTTTTTTTCGACGCAGGGTAAATCTTTATAGATACCCGCTCTTGGTGGGGAGGTCGTGTTTTGCGAGATTGCACTCAATGGCCTGCGATGGCCGCCATCAGCACGGACACGGAGATGCTGCTGGGTCGCTTTTGCATGCGTTTTCGCATCCTGATAAATGGCTTGTTCGATTTTATTACATATCTAATAGTTTTCGTTACGTGACATTTTTATTTTAGAAATTATACCAAGTTATCCGTAGATATTTTTTCTAATTTTGTTACCGCATTAAATATAGCTAATAATTTATTATAAGTGGTATTGTAGTAGTGGTATTTTTTCCTGGTATTATTTGAATACTTTGAATTCACTATTTCTGGCTTTAACTTTATATTCACATAATACGCATAGACCATCTTGTACGGCCGTTAAATTTTTACGATATTGACGTCAGCACCTATTTCTCTTGACCAAACAATGAGAGAGTATATTACTATTCGTAAATACGTTACTATGCGTTATTTATCTTTTTGTAAAATTAATACCAGTAAATACAATATTTTATGCAATTATTTTCTTATCTTATCAATACTGTACTTAATGAGTAAAGCTGAAGAGATTGTTCGGACGTTCTAATCTTATTATTAATATCTAGTCCGATTAACAATCTTTACAATAGATACTTATAGAAATGCGCCATGTTACTTTTTGATGACGTCACATAGCCTGGAAAAGTTCCTGGGAAGAATACGCATCAATTCAAGTCTCGTGTTTGAAAACGTATGCAGCTATTAAAGCTAGAGAGAAATATGAACAGACATATTTACTTACGTATGAAAAGGTTGTATGCAAAACCTTAAGAAAAAAAATTAGTTTATCATAAAATGCGAAGTTGATAAAATAATAATTTTATCAAGTGTCATTTCAATCATCACAATGCAATACAACTTTTACACCTTAGTAACCAAAAAATAGGGTTTAATTTCGTATAAAATAATTATTATTGACTCATCATTTCAGTGATAATGGCGCCGGAAACAATATGATATCATCGCAAAAGAATATAGCGGTTTACAGTGAAGAATGCAGTACGATATGCAAGGAAGACTGCAGTGCATTGGATGTATGCAAGCTGTGCAAACCATGCTTGGAACCTAAGATGAAAACTGATTTACTGAATGCCCATAGAGAAAATTTGCACAAAGGCGACTTTAGAAGATTATTCCCACCTTCCATGGTAAACTAGATTTTTGTTATAAACATATTTGGTCCTTCGAGTCGGATGAAAAAAAAACATATTTTATGTTTATTAGCAAACTTAGTTATTTTGGCAGAATTATATAGACAATCATATCTGTTATAAGATATATCTTCTCGTAAAATAGAAATATAATTTTAACTTGTAAAAATATCAGACTGAAAAATTATATAAAAAATAATCTGAATATTTTGAATTATTTTATATAATTAAGTGACAAAATAATCATTCATTCAAAATTACATTTATCTGAACCATCAATCAAGAATTTGCATTATCTGGCAGTTTGTCTAGAGGCGATCACTATCTATTTAAGTATATAAGTACTTATTTCCTGTTATATTGTATTACGAAAGTTAAATGAAACTATCATAAAAGTAAACCGAATTTAACCATAGGAGTATTTGACCAAGTGATAATTTAACAAAGATAATAATCTGTGTCAGATCATTATCAGGTCTTATTATCTTAACTGTTGCCTAACTACTCAAAGATATGACAAGGCTGACCACAAATACTAGCATGACCTAAATATAATATGTTACAAAAATTAACAGCCCTAAACTCCTATATCCATATGGACATTCAATTAATTCAAAATGACCAAATTACATTTAATTTTTTATTAGATGGTTCTACAAAATGTTTATAATACTTCGAATGAATGGCAACTTTGATCCAAATTTTATCCAAATTTTTAAAAGTATATTTTCAAAATAATATTTAATCATTTAACAAAAGTTAGTTACACTACATTGACTATTAAATCATTATTTGTTACCTAGGCTGTTCTTGTACTGACAGACTAAATACTGACTTTTCTTTTTAATAATCTTTAATTAATAATACTATTTGGTCAATGCGTAAAAAGTTGATAAATATACAATTTTTCTTTTTACAGAAACCAAACACAAACAAGGTAGAAGAAATAAAAGGATTAAATCATATGAACAAACTACAGTACTTATGGTATCAAGGAAAATGCAACAGTGACATCACATGGTGCTTGTAGATAAAACAAATTGTTATTTATTTACTAATTTATTAAAGATTTTAAACAAAAATAATTTTCCTTATTACTATTTTCATTGTACCATCGATTGTAACAATCCCAATATGTAACTACCCAAATCCTCGTCCTGATTGGTCCATGAGACGTATATGCTTTTGGTGTTGTCGTCGTCACCTTCAACTTTGATTAGGACAGATTCAACCGATATATTACCATCCGATATGGTTATGGACCAGCCTTGAAGTTTCTCAGCAAGCAATGTCTTGAGCTTTTCCGCAGTTTTCGCAGCAGAACCTGGATCATCAAAACGAACTGTACTCGTAAACCTAATAACATGTCTGTTTATACCTATTTCATCACAGATCTCGTCTATATCTAGGAATGACAGTCTATTGTCTTTGACACAAAGAACCCCGTGGACGACTCTTCGTCGTTTCGGATCTGGAGGCTGAGCGTTGTACCTGACAGCTTCCGCCTTCAGTAATCTAAGAGATACATCAATAGGAATTTTTGTGGGTGTATTGATAATAGCTGTTTCACCATTAGCTGGCATGAAACAGCTTATCTTAAATTCTTTCTCAATTTTATCCTTTAAGAATTCCATTTTCTGAGCCTCACCGTGCACCAACAATACATTTTTTGGTTCGCAATATTGTATTAATTGCATGATACCTTTTGCGTCGGCGTGTGCAGAAAAAGACATGTATTCTACAGCCATTTTCACTTCTACTACTTGACGGTTTTCAAACTCTATTTTCTTGGCGCCATTTAAAATTTTATGCCCAACAGTGCCTTGAACACAAAAACCAGGCATAATTAACATGTTCTGCTCATATGGGGCCCATTTCTTGAATATATTCAATGATAAACCAGCATGCAACATGCCAGGAGTCGCAAACACAACCATAGCACCAGGGTTGTCAATGTAGGACTTATCAAATGGCTTGATATGCTTAAAATCAAACATATTCCTTTGGACGAATGTCTTACGAATCTTCTGATTGGTCCATGTGATAAACATCTTGTAGTAATTATTGGCTTTTTCTGTTAAACCCAAAGCAAAGTAGACAGGGTACTTTAAATTCATGCGTTCCCAGTATGTTTCCAATAAGATGCACAGTTCTTGAGCTCTGCCCAGTGCGAAAACAGGAATCAAAACCTTTCCCCCCTTTTCTACACATTCGTGAACTTTCTTTAAGAAGTCTCTTTCACGACAGCGTTTGGAATCTCTTATTGTCGTTGCATATGTGGATTCTGATATCAACAGGTCTGGTCTACATTTATCGATCCAGGCAGCTCCCAAGTGTCTATCTGGGGTCATATTGTAGTCACCAGTGTACACAACAGATTGAGACCCTACTCTTATCCAGAACATGGCTGCTCCGAGTACATGGCCTGCATAATAAGCCTTTATTTCCAACTCATTATCAACCATAACTGACTGATGTAATGTAACAGCAGTTACCTTCTTTATACAATCCTTAATCATTTGTGACGTAAAAAAGTTTGATTCTCCCTTCCTTTCCACTGCAACTTTTCTCATGTCTTCTAACAATATTGGTGCTATTGCTTTAGTGGGGTGGGTCATATAAATGGGACCTGTATAACCTACCATTTCAGACATATAAGGTAAGGCACCGCAGTGGTCGAGGTGAAAGTGTGATATAATAACACAGTCGATCTGACTTGTTATTGGACCTTCTGGCACTATGTAGGAGAAGTCTGGAAAACGCCTCTCGTCGTTGTAGCCCATATGCATGCCACAGTCCAACATAATGTTTTTCCCGCCCATGGACAGAAGGATACAACTTCTACCCACATCTTGACCTGCGCCTAGAGGAGTTATTTTAATATCAGGCATTGCAGTAATGTTTTTATTTCCTGTCTTTAACTATAGTTCTTCGTAAGTTGTGGCCACTTGTGGCGTTGTAAAAAACACTGAAGCAAACGACGTGTTTACATTATTGTATAACTTTAATTTTATTTGTATTAATGGAAGCACATTTTTAATTTTCAAACTTAAACAAAAAAAACGCTTGATCTTGAACCTTGATATCACATTTACAAATTAATAATAATAACCCAATAACCTTTTCAACATTTAGAATACGAGATAAATTATACAGATAATAAAAACAAATAACATTAATATAGCTGTCAAATAAATCATATGTTTGTAGATAAAAAAATATATATTTTATTTTATTTTAATTGATTTAAATAATGCAATAGATACTAAATTCTCTTACTTTTAGTGGCTTTATTTAAAGTAAATCTACGAAATTAATTAATAATATAAAATAATCATATCTATAAAAATTTCAAGAACTTTGACGTTTTCTACTTGTGAACACGACGTTTTGATTTTGACACTTTATTTCTTACTGCAGTTTTGTTTATTAAAAGAATAAAAGCATCTCATTTTCTTTAATAATTATCTACTTATAATAAATGTTTTATGGGGCACAGATAGCATTTTTAATGAAAAACCATGCAATAAAAAAGTAATTTCAGTTATATTGTGTGTGTAATTGGCGTCGAGTATGTATGAGAGTGTATGTGATAAGGTTATCACTATCAAACGTTGCCGGCTCGAGAGTTGCAGACGTGTTTTGTGTTACGTCCCCTTTTTAAATTAAAAAATACACTAACAAAATGTCCGGCGAGGGATCGAGCGTGAACGGCAACAAGAAGGTGGCCTTAATAACTGGCATAACAGGACAAGTATGTTTAAATTGATATAACTGAATGCATGAAATTGTTGTTTCATAGAAAAATTGTTTTGAAATTTATTAAAGAATAATCTCGTACTTAAATTTATCCAAATCAGATCAAGATCAGATTTGTCGCAATAAAAATGTTGAGATTGATTTTATTTTGTAAAGTATTTTGTGCATAATGTTATTACCAATCTAAAAATTGTAGTAAATTGCACTTTAATCATTTACAAAAAAAAAAAAAAAAAAACGGAATAACATGAATTAAAAAAAAAAAAATTCTTTATAGGATGGTTCCTATTTAGCTGAATTTTTAATAAAAAAGGGCTATGAAGTACATGGGATACTCCGAAGATCATCTTCATTTAACACTGGTGAGTTAGACATACATATTATAAAATTATTGTAACTATTGAAGAAAATATACAAATAATAAAAAAATAGTTTCTTAACCTCCTGTGTATGATGACTAAACGACAATGAAAAAATAAAAAAATTACATGAAATAATTTTTTTCATGCAACAACGAATATTTACACTTATATGTTATATTTCTATGGAAGTATATTAATTTATGTATCAAAAATCGAGTAGCATGAATATTGAAGCGGTAAATTTTTGATATGACAAAATAAATATATAAATGGTAATTGTACTAAAAAAATTCTATGTGGCAGTTTTATATTATGTAAAAGCTTGTCCATTCCTTTGAATTTGTCTCTATGTTGATTTCATATAAGGTTATTAGATAACTTAATTTCTTATGTATAATAATATGTTCAGGACTGTTTTAGTCACTTCTATTTAAGAGCCTGCCAAGTCTTGAATGTTGTAGGTTCAGAATTTTTTGTAAATTTTTATGTATCTTCAAAATTTTCTTCACCTCCCAAAAACCCTATGTTGCACCTACAGGGATGTTGGTTATAGTGCCAAAAAGTAGCCATGTCCGTTATCAAGATCCTATCTAACAACGAGGCTTAAAAATATACCAGATAAAAAAATAACAGTTAACTGAGAAGAATGAGCCCTCAACAGAATTTTTATTTCAATAAAAAAAAGGAAAAAAGTTATGTATTACTTAATTTCCTCCTTATTTCGTAGGTCGAATCCAACATTTATATGGCCAGCCAGCCTGCCACACGGGTGGTCAGATGCACCTGCACTACGGAGACTTGACAGACACCACCTGCCTCATTAGTATTATAACTAAGGTAAATACTAATAAAAAAATAATACAAGCTATATAAGTTTTTTAACATTACCAAAAAAACCATACTTCTGATTTTAACAACTCAGAGATACAGTTAAAACTTACTAAATATTATAATATGTTTTAACAATTGAAGCATTTAAAAAATATTCTTTTTGCTCAGGTTCAATAAACTTTTTTGGGATTTTTATTTTAAAACATTCACTATAGCAATACATGAGAACCCTTATCAGATATATTAAAAATATTGATTTATTTTGCAAGAATTTACCATTGGTAGTTTAAATATTTTAAATATTTATTTATTTAATTTTTTTAAGTAGATTAAATTAACAGATGCTATTTTTATGATATTATCGACATAATTGTTGTATTTGTGTGGATTAAAAAATGTATATATTTTACATACATACACTTTTAAGTTGAATGTTTATTGTGATTATATTAATTTTAGTCATATTAAACAGCTCATGTTACAAACGTGACAGATGGAAATATTGTATATTGTTATTACAGTTATTTTCAAGGCTACAAACAATTGACCAAGTAACAATAGTCACCGAGTATTCACAGAACAATACATACACACATTTTGTTACAATAACACTTTTCCCTTGAATTTCACTTGTGTGTGTTACACGGCAACAACTTTGTTGAAATTTTATTAGACTCATGAAATGTAAACAAATAAGTCATTTCCTTAATTCCCTAAAAACGGAATAGAAAATTCAGATAAATTGATTCTTTATTATTTCGGGTTATTCTACACATAGAGAAATAATATTGAACTTTTAACATCAAATCCAACCTGGCTAGAGCACTGCCACGGTATGGCGGAAGGTGCGGGTTCCATTCCTGCTATATCGTAAACTTCGTTGAATAATCTGACTTTTTTAATTTGATTTATATAAAATATACTGTCGATATTTTATGCATAATAAAATTGTTTCTTAAAATAAATTGTTTGGAGTCAGCAGCTGGAGCTTAAAGTCGCTAAGATTATTGCTTTTTTATACCTCACGTACCTATATTTTAATGTTTTCACTGTTGGGAAGCTACACTATCCCCAGTGAACACAGGCTATATTAAATTTTCAAAAAGTAGCAATATCCGTGCGAATCCGGAGCGGTCTGCTAGTATGAAATAATTATAGTGTTGTTACATTTCAGTAGCATTAATATCGAGAGTATATCGATGCTTTTGTAAACGTGATCAATATTATACAATTAATGTTATAGACTGTACACGCGTTACAATCGGCCGAAAAATTCGATAACAGAAAAGTAACATTCAATAAATATATAAATTGTATAATATTTTAAATTTTACCTTAGTTTTTAGTGTTTAGATTAATAAATAAGAATAAGTTTAGTAATGAAAACCTGTAATTAAACATAAATTAGATTTTTATAAACACCAACTTTAAAACAGAATTCAAACAATACACGAAAAAATTGTTTATTCAAACAATACTCATACTACATAATAATAAATCTACATAATAATAAAAATAGGAATAGGTACGAGGTCTCAATTAAAATAATGTTAAAAAAAATCACACATGTTCACTTATCATCATCCATCACTATTAATGATAAATTAAAATTTACTGAGAAATAGAGATAATTATTGCTAGTCATGTCTAATGATTTAATCTGATTAATGATAACTGTAATCTGATAAATGATGTATTTTTAACTAGATTCCTTCCACCGGTGTGGTTACTCCTCCAATGGTCATTGAGTATGTGTATGTTATATAGGCTGAAAAATTAATTAACAGGCTTTCCGAAGCCTTAAGTAGATATTAGACCTTTAATATTATAAAATTAACAAGTCAAGTTTACTACAACTGTTCATATACTGATATACATACTTGACTGTAAGTGATGTTGACAATGATTAAAAAAATTATCTTCGTCTCTATCTCGAGGTAAAATATTCAAA
>DVVJ01000381.1:0-15505 GCA_018234505.1 Junonia neildi neildi
TCTGCAATAAGTTGGTGAGGAAGTTCATGAACTTCCTCACCAACTTATTGCAGAAGTAGGTACTATTTGGGGCTTGAATAGTCCCGACAAATAGACTGCAGTTTGTTTTTAAATTTTAAATATTTTTAGTGTTGTTGTAAATATATTACAAGTATATATATATACATAGACTAATTTTTGTCACAAGTGAAATGATAGAGCACAGCTAGTATGAAAATAAAAACATCACATCGAAGACGCTGAAAGTTCCTGGAGACGCGTTTTGAAGCTAGTATTACATATATGGATTGACAGTAATAAGGCAAGTTGATATAGGTATTCTGTTGCAGTTTGCTGTGCCTCAGAGTCAACGTACTGTCTTTCGGAACGAGGGCAACAGACGACACGCAATCCTGAATCACTAATGCATCATATCTGAATATCGACGACTTGTCTTTGTTAAATCATAATATTGATCTTTTCATTTCTTGTTCAAGCAAAAAGAACGTTTTTTATAGATTTCAGCGAAAGGGCTGATTTTTTTTTTGTGTTTGGCCATAGCCATATCGCGATATCTTAGACGGTTGTGATAGATTTTAATCTTTCTTTTATTTTATTTAAGTTTCAAAGGATTTGCCATATAGATTTGGTCAAGACTTGATGAAAACAATCTGAGCAGGACAATAGAAATCTTCAATTAAGGGCGAAAAATCGTTTGATGAAATTAAAACAGAGTTGATGTTAACATTATGATCGTCTCATGTATATCAATTTAGTTCTTGATCCAAATGAATCAAATTCGTTCAATGACATCGGAAAAATAACCATCAACAGAAAAAAGGTATGCGATTCAGTGGGCGATGTCGTGAACCTACGCAAGTATCTGATGATCATGCATTTTATATTATAAAGCCTTTAAATAAACATGAAAAGAACCACGTATCGAAACGGCAACTAATCGCTTTCACCAGTAATTGATTGATGGATCCAATCATGAATCGACATAATAATCAAACAAAATATTGAATAAAGTACACACTTCGATCATAACTGATAGGTACTCGAAATAAAGTGAGGATTTCCATTACATGTTACGTTCAAAAAATGTTAAAAGATTATATAAAGGCTATTTGTAAATCGATATGTTAATATTCTACCTATGTAGGTACCTATTTGCTAAGAGGATAATACGAGATTAATTGTAGAGGCAAAACATTACAATAATATCGTTAGATATTATATATGTATATAGGTAAGTGCTTACGAAGTGATTTATTAGTCGTAGGTTAAATTTTCAAAACTCATTTAAAATCGATTAAAATTTTGAATTAAATTATAATCGATGTTAAAACGGTATCATAACAGATACAAACTAGAGATGTAGCCGTTTGGTATCAGGTAAATAGACACCGATCGCGATAGTAAGGTGTAAATATGAGCGAATTGTTTGTTCCAATTTCGCGTCTCAACTATCGATCCTATCTCCGCGAACACGAAGCCATGGCGTAAATAATATACAAGTATACTGTTATTACGGTAAATAGCTCAGCAACATCTGTAAGCGACTAGATAGCAAGCCTATCTATTGATTAATAACATTTTAGCATTACCTAGCGAACGATTCAAAACAAGCCTAAAATATTGCTAACCTAATGTTTTCATTAATTAATAGTCTACATCTCGCGCTAAGGCGTGGGCCTTTGTTTTTATGACGTAATACAGCAAATTGCGCGCTATTGCATTTGTAAGTCATAGAAACTGAGCCGCGATAAACTTGCCTACACCATATTTGATTTGAGTGACTTTACCATGGAAAGTATCTGCTAAGTGATAAAAAACTTCGATGCTGGTCAATATCGGGCACAAGTATATTTAATTTTTAATAAAAGAACCTTAATTACAGCGATTATTTTTGCGACAGAATTCGTAAACATATTGAAATAAAAATTAAAACTATAAATTATTATGATAATTATTTACGATATGTTTTTTTTATTGTTCTATAACTTAAAGACGTCTAGATTTTGATTATTTAATAACCCTTTTGTTTAATAAGAGAACACATAAAAAATTACATACTATATTATGTTACGGGTTAAAAATTTAAGTTAAAAAATAATTATTATCAGATGTATTAGCGAGTTCTACGTTTACAATGATATCTATGTGTCTCTAATTATTTGGGCAGTATAAAATTAAAATAATATTTCAGTAAATTTCTAACTATCTACTGCATTTAGGTTGTAAATAAAATTTGACATTGCATTATTTGTAATTAATCAAACATACAAAAATTCTTAAAAGGACCTTCAATACAAACCTGTTTTTTAAATGGTTCTGAGAGTATTCTATTAACGTGAAGGTCAAAGGATTACTTCACTATTAATTTTTAAAATAATTAAATTACATAATTTAATACTCACCATCGTAAATATCCATGTCCATCCCGGCCAAAAAAATTAAAAGTTTTTGAAAACGTTTCTATGACGACGCATGACAGCAACCTATTACAAATCCTATTGGCCGCAGAATAATCACAGATATTATACATTCTGGAGGCGTCATACGGACTGCGGTGTTTTGTAAATAAGATTTTTTTTTATAATGTTAACAATATCTACAAAATCACGTAAACAAATAAAATAAAATGCAATTTATTGCACATCAAGGAAATTATGATATACAAATTAAAACAAAAAAAAATAGATATTAGTAGAGGAAAAGCGGTATATTTGGGATATTGCAGGTAACTTGGAAACCCGTAATATCTAAAATATCTATTGTAAACGCCATCTCCGTTTTTAAACTGTTTTTTGCCGTAAACAAAGTCATATAACACGCAAAGCCATCTATTTTATATATAGATATATTGAAACAGGACGTCAACTTGATATCTCCTAATACCAGTCCTAAGGAAACGGGACGCCTTTATTACAAACTTCTTGGCAAGAATGTATCTATGCAAAAATTGTCATTGCTGGAATTCTTAAAATATATCTATCTATATGGATTGTAATTATTTAAACTATTTGGCAATCTTGTCAGTTTATGTTGTTACTGTGAGTTTGTAAATATTTTTAAAAAGGGTCATGAAAATTTAAATATATTTAATCCGAGTATGGCGGATACGTTGTTAATGTGACAGTTCGACAGTGAATATAATTTGAAACACGATGCACTGCACCCCATAATATATCTAATTTCAGCGACTCCGTCAGTATGTCTGGCTTATTAAAATTTGAAAAAAAAATTATTACCGTTAACTTGGTTTTAATATACTACTTACCAAGAAGATAATAAATTAAAGCCTACATAGTTTAGTTTAGTCAATTAAAGTAGATAAATGGAAACTATTATTTTTTTATTTAGATAACATCTGTTAAAAAATTGAAAAATCTATAACGTGTCTGAAAATTTCTGTTCTGTCCGTTTTTGACTAAGTTGCACACATAATTTTAATTCAATGTAGTCGATTTCCAGCACAAATAACTAAATTATTTTTGCCTTAATTTTTAAATATTTCTTTAAATCACGGGCTACGGGGCTTTTTATTTTATTCGATGCTGTGTGATCAATTCAAAATGTCTGTGTTTAATTTAAAAATTAGTTTTATCGTTATTATGTCCCATCATTGAGAATAAAAAAATAAAAAGACCAATAGATATCTATCTAGATATCTAGATATAGACAAATCCTTGTTCTGGCAACTTTTGTATGGCATTATTAAAAAGATCATTGTCTAGTTTTACATTAAAAAGAAATATATTGTTTATGATCAGGGCTACCAACATAGAGTTTTACCCCTAAATTTAGTGATGTTTAAGGAGTTGGGACGATTTTAGACGGAAAAATATTAACTATAGGGGATATGTATAGAAATGTATAAAAATAAAACTAGGAGAGATTTTTTTGGAGCACAATAAGTTGGTTGTATAGGGGTTTTTAGGTGTATTTGAAATACTTTTAGGGGGAAAACGATGTCAAGAGTTGGTGAGTTGGCAACTCTGTTCATGATATTCTTTTTAGAAAATATCTAATCTCCTGAAATTTAAAAAAAAGTTGCAATATGAAATGAGTCCATAAAATACCTCATTTAATTATTTTTAGAAAAAAAGACAAAACTAATTTATCAGATATCTATTTATTAAATTATTGGTTATGTATCAGATTTAAGTTTACATCTGTGACGTTGTCCGCGTTGACGATTACTGACTGACGTACAGTAGTCATCGATTGATATAAAATAAAATTTTGTTTCATTTTGTATATATTCAGTAAGTTTTCGTGATAAACCATGGGTCTCACAATTTCTAGTGTTTTCACAAGGCTTTTTGGCAAGAAACAAATGCGTATACTAATGGGTGAGTAATTTGACAAAGCACCTAGAGGATTGCGTAGATTGTTTTTTTTACACTGCTGGTTGTCGTATTTTATTTGATTTTATGCAATATTTTTTTTGTTTAAATATCCAAATATATTTCTTTTTAGTTGGACTCGATGCCGCTGGCAAAACAACAATACTTTATAAATTAAAACTTGGTGAAATAGTGACCACCATACCGACAATCGGCTTCAATGTCGAAACTGTGGAATACAAAAACATCAGCTTTACTGTTTGGGATGTTGGCGGCCAAGACAAGATCAGGCCACTTTGGCGCCACTATTACCAGAACACTCAAGGATTGATATTTGTTGTTGATTCAAGTGACACTAAGAGAATAGCAGAAGCAGAAAATGAACTTGCTAATATGGTATGTCATTTTTAATTATCTATCAATAATAATTATCCAATCTTGTTTATATTATATTATAAATTGTTATATATTATGTTATAAATTGTTTATCCTTTGTTTATCTAGTTAAAGGAGGATGAGCTAAATGATGCAGTCATTTTGGTATTTGCTAATAAGCAAGACATGCCGAATGCTATGACTGCTGCTGAACTAACAAATGCATTAAACTTAAACAATTTAAGGAACCGTCGTGTGAGTATTTTGAATTTCAAAATGTATTGTTTCTTAAATGTTTGGTGAACTTAAATGCTTAACAATGCTTCTTTATTTTTAGTGGTATATTCAAGCGACTTGTGCCACTCAAGGTCAGGGGCTCTATGAAGGATTAGACTGGCTCTCGAATGAGTTGGCGAAGAAGTGAGACAGTTTCATCACTGGGAAATAACATCTCGTCCCTGAAACAAGATGACAACCTTCCATATTGAGAATGTTGTTGAAACTATAAAATTTGAGACTAAACTTTTGAATATAACTTAAATTTTATCTTTATTTAAATATTTATTAAGTGAGTGCCAGTTTCATAAAATTATATAATCTTCCTATATGAAAAGTTTTTATATTTTTTCAAAGCTTACAGTCGTCTGTTCTAATTTAACTTGTATAAAATGATGAAAAGTTCATAACATTTCCAGTATCATTACTGAAATTAAATAATATATATTAGTTTCCAAAATTTACTAAATTAAATATTTATTCACAAAAGTGACTTTAATTTCAATTCTATTGTTGGTATATTTAATAAAAATGTGTTGAAATTTTGTATAAATTCCTCAAAATAGAATCAAAATTTGTTATTCAGGTTTCAATTATATTTATTATATGTTCAATTTATTGTGGGTTGCATTTTATATCTTTCAACTTTAACCCATATAATTAAAGATTGCAATATTATTATTTAATTTTGTATAAAATAAAATATGAATAACATCATTTGTATTTATGGAGTTTGTTATAGTTTGCAACTGTTTTATTGATATATTCATCAATTATGCAAAATGCAATCCAGAATTAGCATTCTTTAATTTTAAATGTTTGTTTTTCATAATTGTAGTATTAAATATAATTTTTTTGATAATTTTTAAAATTGCATGTAAAAATTTATGTGAAACATTAGCATTCCAATAGAGTGTGTCTATAAACTGTTTTTATGCTATAATTATTTTTAAATTGGCTTATAAGAATTGTATTTATATATTTACAAAACCAAGACAAGCATTTATCTTCATAAAAACTTAACAATGTAATCTGTTGTTTCTTGTATCTGATTATTACGAAAGTTAGCAGGACACCCTTAATGTTTCTATTAGGTTATGTCATATATTTACATAATATTAATTAAAAGTTATTTTAGGTTTACATTGCACGAATTTTATGAATACATGTTTAGTTAGTTGTAATGTAATACCGAGTATTTGATAATTGTGTTAACATCAAGATAAGGTATATGAATTAATAATTTATTGCGTAATAAAGTTTTAATTATGTAGTCAAGAAGTAAATGCACAAAACTTAAGATTTGATATATTTCAAATTTTATAAAATAAAAATAAACTGTAAAAACAATGCATCCATGTAATTATTATAGTTTGTTTAAAAAAAAATTCAATTGCTCATTAGAAAAAAAATTGTCAGTTTTTGAGAAGTTTAGTAAATATAAATAATATTTATAAAATTCGAACATGATGTACTTCCTCCATACTTAATATTTTTATTTCATAAGATTTAAGAATCCTTAATCTACAATCAAAAAAAAACACGACAATAATTATTAATTCAATTTTATTTTATCTTATATTTACAGTATCATTTGTGTTCTTTAATCGAAAGCATTATTTCAAGTAAACAATCTTTTCAAAGGTTTCCTTAAATCATTCATAGTACTTTACATGTTTTGAGCATTGTTTTTTGTTTCAAGTATTAGGTGTCAATGTTTTAAAATATAAATTAATTAATATAAGTTATGTATATAATGTGAAATGTTTCGGCCAAAAATATTTTCATGTGTATGTGACATATAATGCTTTTAAATATTATCCTTATACTTGCTTTCGATATACACTAAGATAGTGGCAAATAAATATAGGTGTAAATAATAAAATTGTGTTGTTTATTACCCTATAAATTCTTTATTATGTAAGTAATCATGATTTATGAGTCCACAATGCTTTTCGTTTTTCAACAAAACTCTTAATACCTTCTTGCCCATCTTCAGAATTAACATTTTGTACCATGATTTCTTCACCTAGCTTATAAGCATCGAGAGTGTCCAAATTGATTTGTTTGTAGAAAAATTCTTTACCTAGTGCAATGACACTGCGACTCTTATGTTTAATTTGATCTATGATTTTATTGACTTCTTCATCTAATTTCTCTGCTGTCACTACTTTAGTGACTAGACCACTGTCATATGCTTCTTGTGCAGTAATGGGCTCTCCTATTGAATAGTAATTGTATGAATAAAAATTATATAAAAGTGTAGTTAATAGAAAAATCACATAAATACTAACCAGTTAACAACATATACATTGCCCTCGACTTGGGAACACTTCTACCCACAGATATGCCTGGTGTCGAACAAAATATTCCAAAATTGGCACTAAAATTAATTTGAGAAAATTTTTAATTAAAAAATTACAACATACATATTACTATAAAATTTAAGTGAAATGTTATTACCCAGGTGTTGAAAATTTGCTTTTATCAGAGCAAATAATAATATCACAAGTGGCAACTAATTGACAACCTGCTGCAGTTGCAAATCCATTCACCTAAAATATTAAACAGCTTTGTGTAACAACATATAATAGACATGATTCCATTGTTTTTCTCACCTTTGCTATAACTGGCACTGGACTTTGGATTATAGACCTCATTAATTCAGTTGCCTTATTAAATATCAGCTTATGTTGTTCCGTTCCAGTAGATAATTGCTGTAAACAATATTTTATTAATGTGTGTAAATCCATTATTCAAAATATATTTTAAATACTTGTTTTTAACTTACCAATTCCTTTAAATTATGACCAGCTGAAAAAACATTTCCGTTTGCTGATAGAACTATAGCTCTTAAAGAAGTGTCATTTTTATTTACATTTATAGCTTCTATGAGATTTTCCATCATAGCAAGTGACAGTGAATTTCTAAACAAATGATATTCATTTATTATGGTTTCTAATTTGCATATTTACACGAATAAATATAAAAATAAAATTTACTAACTTTGTCTTCTCATGATTCAAAGTTATTTCACGGGTGCCATTACTTTCTTTAGTGAGAAGGTATTGGTTATGAACCGCCCGATTTATTATGCTAAAAGACTTAACAATGTTTCTCTGAAATTAATAATATTATAATTTTAAAATCATTATTATAACCTAAAGATTTATCAGAGCAATCAATAAGTAAATTATCTTTACCTTTAATATAGGAATCATTTTACGTGTATATTCTTAGCTTACTATTTATTATCAAAGAAGCTTATAAAGTTTAAATACTGATAATAAAAACAATGACCTTTGTAATAATTCAAAACAATAAAATATGATAACAAAACAATCTGTCAAATATTTTAATGTTGCCATTATTAAAAAATTACTAAGTTTTGGGGTAAAATAAAAAACCAATTAGGACACATTTTTATTACACATATAGATACAGCATATAATTTTGTTATACATTTAAACTATTTTCTTTCTGTTTCGCTTTCAGATGTGTCAGAATCTGGGAAATCGTCACCTAAATACTCGGTTTGTTCGTCTTCGGCCGTAATGAGCTGGATAACGGTGCTAGAACAGAATAAAAAAAAATGTAGATAATAGTCTATATAATATTATTCATAAGAAATAGCATTATATTTTATTTTTGTATAGCAGAATTTAAAAATAAATACTTCTCAATAATTAGTAAAAATATTGTTATTTGTTGATATTAGATAAAATTGAAAGTAAATGTTAAAAAACTGAGATTTCTACTTACTTTAGGACTTGCTCTTCAAATTCATTATTTTGTAGCGAATGCGTATTTGAATCGGTAATCTTGGATGCTAAGACTTTGTCTAATAGGCTCCGCAATTCAAACAGTTTGTTTGCACTTTCTCTCTCACAACGAACTTTTATACTTGAAATTGACAACAGACAATTTTCAGGGCTTTCGACATCTGCAAAAATTAATATTAAAATTATAACTAAATAAGCATTCGTGTCACTTTTTAAACCTATAACTCACAACTAGCATCGCTATATCAAAATATCTGATATCGGTCAAGATTGTCATTTATTTAACAAATACAAATATATGTTACGTGTGGGGTCAATTGGGAGTCAATTTCACCTGATGTTACTATTAGCTGAGATGATGTCTGCGTGTATTTTGTATTATGCCTCTCCTATACATCAGCAAACGTATCCGCCAATATCATCGGCGGACGCGTTTGCTAATGTGTAGAGGAGCTTATTAGAGGAGCTGATTTGCTCGTCTGTGGTAGGTATTTGACATTAGTTGTCGGTTTTAGTGGCGTCTGTCAAAGCATTTCAAGGCAATGTTCGGCGCGAGCATCCACACATCAGACGACGTGTCAGTATTCGGAAAGAATTTTAAGTACCAAAATAACAAAAAAAAAAATAATTTTAATTATTTTAATGCTTATTCAATTTATACGCAAATAGTAGGTGTCGTATAATATAAAATATAATATTTTGGTTGTCATACAATATTGATATAAATTACACGAGTACGTGTTGCGTCTGGCGAGAACCAACAGAGACAAGTCGACTGACTGATGTCTGGACGCTTCGTGGAGATGTATCGGCAAACGCATTTGCCGACGTTTACACATGCGTCTGCTAATGTGTAGAGGAGGCATTAATCTTATATGTTAATCCACTTACCATCACTAACAACGAATTCCCCGAAGAATAGCAAAGGCAGAGTGTATATCAGAGTGACATCCAATAGGAATAAATCCGATGTCCTTTGCTTCAGCCAATAGACGAGCCAGTTGGCCCCCGGGTTGTTACAGAGTTCACCGCCTCTGACTCCAGACATCACACTGCTGGGATGTATCGCCAACTTGCCGTCTTCCGGACTCCACGCTGAAAATCTAGCTGGTTTCCGAAAGTTGTGTAGGTTTGACCATCTAAAATTTTAATGAATGCTAATAATATTGATATTCTCATAATAATGGATCATTGATTAGTATACCTAGCTTTAGTATGTTAGTAAATAAAATTACTAATATGGTCATATATAAATAAATCAAAATGTTTGGCATTATGATGCATGTTTTACAATAGTAGACAATCTCGGCGTAACATAGAAGTGAAATAATTAGAATCAAGGCTAGGGACATCAATAATTTTTTTTAATAAATAATTTAGAAAAAAAACAGTTTAAACATTTGCTTACTTGACGTAGGCTGTGTTTGGATACAACGACGCGGCAGTGATGGCCTTAAATAAACTCAAATTATTTGCATTTCGGTTTTCCCATGAAGACCTGATATTTCCTGTATTTAGGAATCCCATCTGACGAAGATTGTCTGCCAGTTGTTTCTTCATATCGGATAGCAATTCTAAAGTATTATGTGACAGGAAATTATCGTACGCAAAAGACCGCCTTAATGAATGGGGGCTGTTCTCCCATCCTAGGATAGCTTCAGACATTGCAATATGATCGCTTGGTTCTCCCAGGGCCAAATTTCGTTTTGTAACATCTATTTCTTTTTCTTTGCCTAAAAAAGTTCAATATTATTAGACAGTCAAAAATGAATATATAGATAAGTATATCACCCCAAAATAATATCTTACCAATAACAAGTTGGAAAGGGTCTTTGAATCCCCACACAGCAGCAACACTGGCGGCCCTGTCGAGGCAACCGAAGAGTGCTCCGAAAAGCAATAGTTTTCCTGCGGCGGGGTGTACTGGCAGCCGCGCCAAGTGCCAGCCAAGAGGTGTCAATGTTTCCCCGTCGTCTAATGCTCCGCACCTAATTAATTACCAAAAAATAAAATAAATAAATAATGATTGAGTTAGAGTTTATACTCAATCAAATTATTTTATTACTAGCATTCATCAGAGACTAATAGAAAACAGTAATTTTTCTAAAATGTAATTATATTCCTCAATATCTTATAGCTTTTTTTTAACTATAGCTGTTATTCTGATGTATAGTTATAACATATTGTAAAGTTTCAACCAAATCAGTTTCTTATGCGTTTCTTTTTATGCATCCCATACATTCATTTTTCCATTTCCACAAACATTTAATTCAAAATATTTATTAGTAGTATACTAACTTTTGCAAATGCTTAACAGCCCACTGAATGGTAGTATCAGCTGGTGGCGATGGAACTAATTTCAGGGCATCCTCCGCCATGCCAAGTCGAAGTTTCTTTATCATCAGTACTGGTTCTAAGAGGTTGCTTCTTTGCAATTCAGGTAATAGTCGCTCTGGGATTTGTTGAGCTCGATAGCTTGTTAGTAAATGATAACATATTCCTGGTTGGCATCTGCCAGCGCGACCTCGCCTGAATATGAAAAGTAAATTAAAATTGAATTGGTATTGATATTTTTTAAAAGAAGTGTGTTCTTCTATATGCTATTAAGAATAGAATCTTATAGGAAGATTGTAAAGCAGAATCAAAATATTGGATATATTTTAAAATATGTTTTTTTTTTATTTTCTTTTCTAGACCATTTATAGATAGTAATGAATTTTTATTTCTTAGAAATTTTAGAAATATTATGGTTGAAATATTTTCTCGTAGTCTTATATGAAAATTTAGATATAGGTATTACAGCATTTAAATTGATAGCTTTGTTCACTTAAAAGTAGTCTGTAAAAATAATAATAACGTCATTGGAAAAGCAAAACGACTAAAGCGCCATTGTTTTCAATGGTCCATTACGTATACATATAAAAATATTTAAGATTAAGAACTTTACCTTTGCCGTAAATTAGCTTGTGAAACCCACTGAGTCTGTAGGGTTGAAATATTTTGCTCAACGTTTAGGCCGCTCATTTTGATTTTGCCGCAATCCACCACATACACAATATCATCAATTGTTATTGATGTTTCAGCAATGTTTGTCGCTATAATAATTTTCCTTATATGCTCTCTCGGTCTTTCAAATATTTTATGCTGTTCTAAAGTGGGCAACTTTGAATGTAGAGGATATATCTCGAAACGTGATGATGGAAAACAGTTGCTATCATTCATCAATCTCATTAATTTTGTAATTTCGCCAATACCCGGCAAAAATACCAGTATCGCCCCTGGTTTGTCTTTTGATATACATATCAAAAGTTCTACAATTAAATCCAAATTTATCTCCTCAATTCTTGAATCTTGTAGTATTTTGTAGACATCATGGCTTAAATCTTTCTTTTTTGATTCCAACCATTGACCTGCAAACAGTGTTGTGTTTAGTAATAGTATTAAGATTCTATACTTACTATTTTAAAATCAACTAAAGTATTCAATATAAAATTTAAAAAAAGCAATTTCTGATGAAATTAGTTTAATCGATAACTTTATGAATAGATTAAAAAAATAGTTGTTCTACTAAAACAATGACAATAATGCATACTAATTTCTGCTCTGTATTTGATTTCTTTTTCCATTTCTTTAGCCTCTTGACGCCTTTGCTTATATCTTGCCCGTCCTCGCTGATGTTGAGATTGCTTAGTTTTTTCTGGTGGCAATCTGTACTTTGTGATTGCCAATATATCTTCTAAATATATATCTTGGACTGGGTACGCAAGCCCTTCAATGTGCATCAGAGGACAATTATCGAAATAACTTGACAAACTTTCTGCATCGAGAGTTGCACTCATGAGTATTAGTTTTAAATCTTTTCTCTTCTGCAGGACCTAAAAAAAGAAACAATTTATTTATTTAAGAATTCGGGACATTATTTTTATTGTAAAGTAGATGTATTGCACTTAAAATCCTTAAGACAAGAAAATTTCCATTTTCACCGAAAAATTTTGGTAAAATGTTACGTAGCGTCTAGGGGGAGGGGTACAGAACAACGTTACGGTGCGTTATATGTGGGGGAGGGGGGTCTAAAATCTTTAAAAATTGCATTACGTAATACTTGAACAACCCCTTTCTTAATTTGAGATTACAGAATATGCAGTAATTAACTTAAAATTTTAATACAAACATTATCAAATGTTCCTTACTTGTTTCAGCATGCACATAGACAAGTCTACATGGACATCTCTTTCATGCACTTCATCTAAGATGATGTGACTGTAGTCAGAAAGACTTTGATCCACTTCCAAATTAGCTAGCAGTATACCCGTGGTACAATATTGTATACTACCACGGGGCCTTTCTTCAACTCTAAAATTTAAATTTATATGAGAAATTACTATTACAAAATTGCTAAAAATATTTTCATAATAACAAGTAATGAGTGGGTAAATTCACCTCATTTTTATTGTGTGCATGGATTAATTTTACACTGACACTGTATACCAATTACATGTACCAATAACATTTAGAAATAATAATTTTTGGTAATAATTTGTAACTAACTTTTCCAATCTCACAGCATAGCCAACTGAGTTGCCAAGGATCTCGCCTCTTTCTTTGGCAACTCTCTGAGCTAAAGACGAGGCAGCTATGCGCCTTGGTTGAGTGACTAGAATTTTAACATTAGCACCTCTATTGGCACAAATAGCATCATCTAAAATTAATTGTGGTACCTGAAAAATTTTAATTTTATTTTATTTTAATTATAAATATAATTGCAAAAATAAGCTTAAAATTCTAACAAATCCAAAGTTGCAAAGATGTTTACAATTTTAATTTAAAAATATTATGGCAAGTTATTAAAAATACTGAAATACAAAAGTTAGTCAAATAAACAAAAAAAAATTGATAAGGTAGCGATTCCATACTTGTGTTGACTTTCCACAACCTGTCTCTCCACTAATAACAATGACTTGATTATTATGTATTATATCCAAAACTTCTCTTGCTTTGACATAAGCTGGTAACCTCTCTCGAAACTTTAACATATTTTTATATGCACTCCTTTGTATCATGTCTTGATATTCAATTAATAGGGCCAGGTTAATATTCTCTGTATCTGTATTTACTAAATTAATACTGATACCCTTTGCAATGCATTCCTCTAGCTTGTCATTAAATGTTCCTGTTATGATATCCTCATAACCATATTTATAATTGCTAAGAGTTCTAAAAGCACTAACTTTAGGTGCAGTTTCATAATCTTCAACTTCCTGCGTGACTGGAATAAAATCTGGAGCTTGAGAAGAACCAGGTTCCGAAGGAACGATAAATACATCATCATCTTTTTCATGTATAACTTCTACGTCATTATCATTTGATGGCTTATCAGTCACATTTAGTTCAGCATCAGATTTTTCAGTCACAGTTTCTTTTACTTGGGTATTATTTTTGAAACTGTCAGATTTTCTAATTCGAGGTAATGAAATATTTTGATCAGCAGCAATCTTTGCAATAGCTTTAAGGTTATTATCGACTGCTGTTAAAACAGATTCAGGTATTTTTAGGTTAATCTGAAACAAATCAAAATTTTGGGAACTATTGATGAAAATTAAATATTTTAGTTTTGATTTCAAATCAAACAAATCAATTTTTGTGTAAGGTAAGTAAATTGATTTTATTTAATTCAAATAAGAAGTCAAAATTTGGTATAAAATTAGCAGATTTCATGCAATAGTAGAGCCTAGCATTTCAGTACTTGCTGCCCTCCTTCACATCAAAAACCCGCCGTTTTGATACTTCTAAATAAGCAATTACAATAAGAGCTATTAAAAGGTATATACTTACCACAGTTTCCCTCTTAGCCTTTTTCATTTGTAGATCCCGGAAATAATATCCTATTTGAGCGCCTCGTAGACCGGGTGGAAAACGTGGTCTCTGATTTTGGCCACTCCAATTCCTTCCTCTCGGCCTCCTAGGTTTATTCCAGCTATTAAAACTCCGGGACATGGTTTCAAATGTATAGTAGACGTGTTGAACTTAAAAACTTTAGGGCAAGAACGGAAAACTTTCAAATTGCCTACATTCAGTAACAATTTCGTTCTAGTTATTTTCTTCGATATTGTTTATATATAAAAAAATTTTCGGTATTGATTTGGTAGATATTGATATCGATTTATATTTTGACATTTGCGTTCCTTTATGCGCGCTTTATGCAATATATGCACTTGAATTGCATTTTAAAATGGGCAATTTATCTGTCAATTTATTAAACCACTGACATAGAGAACTGGACCAGGCATATGCCTAACCACGATTCTGAGAGAGATGAAACCATTTTTCGACAATGTTTACCTCTTTCCAGAAAAACAGAGTTTATATGTGAAAACACACAAAAAAAACCTCCACATAATGAGAATGACTTGACATATTTTTTCTTTATTAATATTCTTTTTTCTTTATTAAAGTTTAGTAGATAAGTAAATTCATACGAAACTAGCTGAAAGAGTAATAAGGATAGATTGTTTAGAAAAAAACAAAATATCACAAAATAAAATAATCAATGTTCATCATAATTGTGAACACGAACAAAAATTTTAACATGCCATAACTATATAATTTTGTCAAACAATTAGACCGGTGTAGATTTCTTTAAAAATGACAAAATAGGAAAGTGGATCTTTTTAGGGTTCCGTAGTCAAAACGGAACCCTTATAGTTTCGCCATGTCCGTCTGTCTGTCTGTCTGTCTGTC
>DVVJ01000382.1:0-15491 GCA_018234505.1 Junonia neildi neildi
AGAATGGAATTTATGGTCTGATGTAATTTAATATAATAATATATTTAATATGTATATCTCGAATAAACTTGTTAAAATGTTAACAGTATTTTCAGCTTAGCTTTCGAGCTTTGCTAACTAAAATAATGGCAAAAATGCAGCTAAATATGATATACAAAACTATATAAAATTTAAAATAGGTATTTTGTATTCATATGCTATCATCTTTACTTTGTAAAAAAATGTAAGGTTATAGAAGAACTTTTCGTATAGTGAAAAATATTATTTATTTGAATATTCATAATTCTGGAACTGATGAAGTGCAGATAATTGGGTTTGCTATGACAATTGTGCAACAACACAATTTCTGGCATACAGGACACATTTCAAAATATTAATTGAAATAGATTCCATATAGTTTTCTAACATAATACAGCAACTTTAGATAACTATAATATAGAATTAGGTAGTAAAAAACACTTGACACAAATTATAAATAATTGTACCTCTCCTGCAAATGCTTTCATCTGACGAGTTAATCTTTTTTTGTTTGTATGTGAGATTTATTTGTATGATATTGAATTTTTTTATAAGGACATTTACATACTGTACGTGGGTTTAACGTGAAAAAACGCTTATACGCGCCATAAATACCGAATCTGCGTTAATGCCCTTAATTTTCAAATATTAAGCTTTAAAATTTTTATAAGATTACTTTACCAACGTCTTATTTAACATCATATTGTTATATAAAATCGACCTAAGATTGTATTAATTCATTAAAGTATTAATTATGTACTAGAAAAAGCAAAAACAAAAAATTGTAATACAAAAAATGATTTTTGATGACGATGCTTATAATTTGACGAACGCACAAAAGTGCTAAATTGTACTTAATGGTAATTACAATGATATTATTTTAACGTAAACATGACATGATTCTCTGTTTAACATTCCTTTTGTAGTTATAAGAATTTTGTATTTATTTTTTTTTCTGTACTTTTTTTTACACCTAAATGTTGTCGTTCCGTCCATGTATATTTTTATATGAATCTCATTAATCTAATTATTTAGCGTTTACACACCATGAACTAATAAAAAATATATAGAAGAAAATGTGTTTCATTGTATAGTCCAGGCTTGTTCCATAAATATTATTAGTATAGTTATTCCATTGATATTCTCATTTTCTATTTACTATAATTTTTATATAAAATTGAGGGGATATGTTAGGGAGGTAATGAATTGAAACAAATTTTAATTCATTTTGCATTTATTTAATGTTAATATAATAATTATAGACAATGTTCAAGGTACCCTTTAATTGGTTTTCGAGCTTTTAACACTAAGACATTGTAACCTTCATATTGACCTCTTATCATTTACGATATTGCAAAATAACAATAATTAGAAAATCATTTCGACAATACAACTAAACAATTATTAAACTTTGACTAAAATATAGCGAATTTTAAATTCAAAAACATTGCATTTTAAAAACTTAATTAGATTTTTATTTTTCGTACATAACATTTGCAGACCCGTTTATAATAAAACCAAGTTAACAAAAAATAATAATAATAATAAAATATTATAATTCCATCATTGAATCTGTACAGCAACAAATGTATCAACATATCATATACATAACGTACCGAGTCGGCGCTGTCTATACATACTTATAATACGCAACAAGGTACAATTCAATAGAATTAGTTTAACATATCAATCTCAACATGTGTAAAGGTTGTCGACGGCCGCCGCGCCGCGCCGCGCCTCGGCAAGCCGAGTGAACAATTTAATGACAATAAACATATATTACAATATTCCCTACCGCTTGGGACGCGTTCGTGACGATGTCAATATGCGCGAGTTGATTCCTCAGTCTTTAATAAATTGATGACAATGAGCAAGGAGAAACGTAAATGAAACGAATGCTATGCAATTATATACAGATAGCGAGGCGCTGCGGGCGCGCGCGGGCGGCCGATGTTGAGTTCGACTCGAACGCACAGCCATGTTCCTACGATCGACCTCCCCCTACCCCCCCTAGCCTACCTAGCGCCCGACGGCTGCGACCCTCCTACTCTACCCTAGACTACCTACCAGTTCTATCAACGAATTTAACAACATTTAGCTATTAAAATTAAAAGGAGGATGGGGTGCGCGGACGCCGAGTCGCCGCCCTTCCGGCTCGACATGCCCGCTCCGACGGTTTAGAGTGTAAGACGAAGAACGATAACTAGCCTACGACATCCATTATCCCTAATCGTAACGGAGTGCGGAGCGTAGCGCGCTCTACGCGGCGAGGAGAGATGTAGGCGCCCGCTACGGGGACGCTACGAGTGCTACGGCGGGGACAGAGTGGCGCCCGGAGTGGGCTGCGGTGCGGGAGTGCTACTGGCTACAAGCATGCGTGGTGGACCGGAGCCGGTGGACCGGTGGCCGGAGCCGGGGGTCCGGTGGCCGGCGGGCCGAGCCGGTGCGAGCGCAGTGTATCACAGAACAGTATCAGCTCGTGTCCGCGCCGAGTCGCGTCGCTCCGCTGGCTCGTGAGCGTCGGGACGACATTTCACTATTTATTATCTCTCCACGCGATAATTTATTTTTTTATTTCTGATCATGTTACCGTACTAAGAATCATTATTTTGTTATTCACGATAATATACTCTCAAATATTGTAACAACTTCAGTATAACAACGTTAACATTTTTTTTCCAGTATTTTAATTAAAAATTATCTATACGTACCCGATGTATCGTTTTAATTCATTATTAATATGATTAATTTAACTAACTAGAATCGAATCGATAACTTGTGTAACCTTCGAGATGTTCTTTACAGTGTCCCTGCGGTGTGGCCATATTTGTCGTAACTGCGATAACCTCGAACGAATACATCTCGGATGATGAGTACTCTAAGAGAATATAATAACACGACTAGAGATCTATAATAATTCAACAATCTAACATCTGTGTAAAGCTTTCGATAAGATTTATACTAATTTTACGGAAGATAAGAGAAACATCAGATGGAATGTCACAATGCGGTTAGTCGGAAACATTGTAAAGAACAAATCAAACAACGATGAAGGGAAGATGAAACTTAGAAGTAATGTGGAGGCGAAGAGACGCCCGGTCTGGCCGGGGGACTACTCGCGACCCGAGGCGTTGCCCTGCGGCGCTAATTGAAACCACGACATCAGACACATCGTTTCCGAATAATTGACGTATTCACTTACACGTACTGACTAATCGAGAAAATTTTCGAATAAAATTGAGCTTGTAAAATCGACTTCACAGGCAATACGCGTCGGGTGGCTTTCGCCGGTCACCCGCGGGTCCCCATGCTCGCCTCCCAGCCCCATGTGGGAACAGGAGGTCTGGCGGCGAACGTGCGAGACCTGATAATTGACACGAGACAAAAATATGTACCTACCCCCGAATATACATATAGTAAGATGAGAAAGGTCGAAAAACACCAGAGAGTTCGAACAGCGTATCTATAATACATTTTAAAGATTGAATATACACTACGCTAGCTACTTCAATGAAACTACGATGTAATGTTACCTACATAACACACGTATAATATTAGATCATAACAACCACAACTTGTTATCGAGATGTCGTTGGACAGCTGGTAATATTACAACAATATTATTTATTATAATAATCTTTAAAACTCACGTTCTTATGAGGTCACGGCGTCACTAACGTGCTTCCAAACTGAGAATCATCTCTCAATTCCTTCACTTATGAACTATGCTATAGTTTTAAGCCGATTCGTATATATTTATTATGGTTTAATATTCATTTGTACTTCATTCCTTTTGATAGGTGATCGGCGCCATGTGACGTCACCGGTGTCGGTTTCAGACGAACTTTCTTAAATAATGTTTGGAGCGTTCAGTTGGGGACGTGTTAAGTAAGCTTAAGCACGATCCGATCACTTCCGTTTCCGTTAGAAACGTCTAGAAACCGTCACAGGCGACGTAGAAAAACCATTTAGCATAACGTTCAAAACTGGCGCCCAACGTGGGACCGCGATGCGGCTCCTACCCTCTATCTACGTCGATGGCACTTCTGAGGTAAGCGAACAACTAAAACTATCATCCGAAGGATGTTTCGTGACCTCGGAACTACGCTAAGTCGTAACCGACACGAAGTACCTTGACAATGTCGAAAATAAAACAATCACAGCTTATATTTATTATGTTCATTATCCCTACGGAGACGAGACCCCACGCCCCGACGAAGCCGTGGCGCTCGAAAATAAACTATCGTTTAATTAGATCGTAACTGTAAATAAGAATATTTAATATTGTCTTCTCGAATAATATATAGAAATCTGCATTAAAACCTTTAAAATATATAACTCCTCTACTATTATGGACATGCATCGTTTATTATTTAAAATTGTACTTATATTTTAAGACGAAAAAATTTAGACCGACGAGGAAACGAACGACTACGAAACGATCCTACGTGGAAAACGATATATCATAAACGTATAAAAAATAAAGATCTTTAACGCGAGAGAACAGGAATGAAAACAATTTCTTCACAAAGATCCAAGATCGGCCGCGTCGACTGAACGAGCGAGGCTCCATTGCACAGGACCGAACGTCGAGAGTTAAAATTAAATACCGACTTTGGTTAACTCGCCACTGGCGCGACATTCAAATATAAATTCAAATTCATCTAACAATATTATATGTCAAGTACACTAAAAAAAATAACTTATCAATGGTAACATTTACAATGAAATCAACTTCGTAAATATAATAAAAATAAAAAAAAAAAAACGTACTCGGCGAACGAACGATAATAATAAAAAAATAAAAACGTGTATGGAATAGGAATTTCCGTGATAGGATATTATCACAATCGTATCCGCATCAGTACAGCGATGAAACGTTCAACACTAAATCTATTGCGTAAAATCATACATACAACTATGTAACGGCCGTGGGGCCGACTGACTGACTACGCTCAGGTAACTCCGCTGCCGCAGCTGACGCGCTGACTAGATGTGCGGCCGGTTCCGGTCGGCGTCCGGTCCGGGTCCGGTTACTGCATGAGGCCGGAGATGGCGTTGTGGCGCGTGCGCTTGAGCTCCTCCTCCTGGATCTTCTGCTCGATGAGGTAGTGCGCGTTGCTGATGGCGGTCTGCGTGCCGGTGATGGTGACGATGCGGTTGCGCGTGCCCGGCGCGAACGTGCCCTTCTTGCTGATCTGGATGTTCGCGCCCGACATCTGCTGGATCTCGACGAGGCTGCGGCCGCCGGGGCCTGGGAACCGGTTAACGGTACGCGTTACAATGGATTCTTCAACAGATTGGTACTTAGTTAATTTTATATTTGTTCTTGAAATTAAACTTAGGAAATTAATGAATTATTAAAGAAACGCCACGATTAGACTAGTATCGTTAAATGAAGGAAAGAAAGGTATCGGAAAAAAAATTACTTAATACAAAAAAAAAAAAATCCAACTCTAGCATTAAGGCACAAAAAAAAACCCCAACGTAAGATAAGTCAGAACAAGAACAGTAATAATAGTAAGTATTTCTCACCGAGTATAGCCCCGACGATGACCTCGGCGATCTCCACGTTCTTCGAGTCCTTGGCGCCCGCGTCGGCCGGCGTGGGGCTCTTGGAGAGCGGCAGCAGGCCGGCGGAGGGGAAGCCCACGCCGCCCGACAGCGAGATCGGCGCCACGGCTGGGGGGCGAAGCGCCTCGAATGCAACCTCCGCGAAACGCTCTAACGAGCCGCCGCGGGCGCCGCACGCGCCGCCTGCGGACGCGTCACCTGATGCGAGCCGAGCAGGGCCGAGCGCAGCCGAGAGCAGCCGAGCGCAGCCGAGCGCAGCCGAGCCGCTCGCTTACATTAGAACGTTTCGCGCTGTCGCGGGAACACACGGTTAGCCGCCGCCGCACAGCGCTCGTGGGTGATGCTAATGCACGCGACGGCGATTTTTTTTCCCGTTTCGTTTCTTTGGCGATTTTTTTGAAGGAGGAATTTTGAAAAAATCTCGATTTTTATGTATATATGAGAATTTCGCGACGATGCGGACGACTCCCGGGTTAACCGACGTCACAGAGAGCGAGAATGCCAATGTACGCGAGCGGTTCGCAAATTTTTTCCCGTTTCGTTTCGATTTAGAAAAATTTTGAAAACGTCGAATGGGGCCTTCCCGGTTCGGCCCGGTTACTCGGAATTCGCTTAAATTTTGAACCAATAATCACAATTGCACATGATTTAGAAAAAAATAAATATCAAATATAATCATTAGAAAAATCATACTACATCGAATGGAATGAGTGCTAACCACAGATTATACTACGACACAGAAAAAAGTTTCTATCTAAGTACGAGAGTCAGTTTAAAGCCAATTACCAAAAGTGTTACGAGACACGAAAAAAGAAAAAAAACGCAAATAAAACGTCCACCAGCATAACCCAGGTGACTATATAAGACGAACTCGTGAGTTATGGGCACTTTGAGTCTATCATAAAATGCAAAGAACGGCAGCGCTGTGGTGCGGTCGAGAGAAGATATTATGTCAATGGGATGGAAGGAACAACTTCTTATTAAACCCTCAAAAATTTACAAATTAAATAATATTATACAACTAATTAAATTAATTTTTGTGTCAAAGATAAAAAAAAATGAAAATAAAGATACCTTTTTAATTCTAATTAGACTAAAGTTGATTATATTTTGCGTGTTTTTCTTATATTCAGCATCGATGGTCACAAGTAGTACTCTTTGGGACAAAAGAGAGAAAGGATTGATTTAATTCGTGCTTCGTAACCTAGCTTATGTTTAATGATGCTTAATATTAAACTTAAGTTGTTCGTTCCATAGCTGAGCGGTGGACGTGTGCTGAGTAGCGCGACAATTAGAATCCCTAAGTATTGGACTTGGGTATTAGATTTTTTTTTACTGGCAAAATTATTCGTAATAGTTTTATTGGGATTTATTTTGTTTATTCTCCGTTATGCAATTTTTGTTTATTATATGTCTGATGGTACCAGTTTAAAGAAAAAGGTGTAATGCGTTCTAGTCTGGATAAAAATTCATTTCAATTTATTACAAAAAATTCTTCAAATTTGTAAATATATCCGAAGCTGAATTGATATTTTCTTTTTGTTTAATTAAAGTTTAATATTTGAACTTTCTTTTTCAATTGAATAAAATACTAAATAATAATTCTAACAATATTAAAATTATACAATTAAAAAACAGAACATTAAAGTATTGGTCAGAATCAATATCTGTGGCCAATAAAATTATATAAAAAATCTAAAATCTCAAAATATTTTGAGGTACCAACCTTGAATAGACAGACCTAATTCCATTATGTCCAATTTCCAATACAAAAGGAAGGTAGTTGTAAATCATCCACCGCTCACATGTTAAAAATGTATTGCCGATAGATGGTATGGTAAAAGCGATGCTTTAGAGAAATTTTGATAAATTAATAGAATAAAACAACCAAGAAAGCCAATCGTGTTAAATAATAAAATAAAAATCAGCAATACAGTACACCTTTATGGGCATGCAGAGAAAATAATAATAATTATAGTTGACATAATGTTCACCATTACGACTTCTAGATGAGACACACAAAATATATAAAATAGCGATGGGTCCTGTGTAAATGTGAGATATTACAAACAAAAATTTTTTACTCTACTTTCTTATTAGCGTAGATCTTTATCAAAAAAAAAAAAATAAATAATTTTTGACAGTTCTCATAATACATATATTTTTTTTTATGCATTTTTCTTAATATTGACTGATTTCAATTATTTTCTTTGTTCATAGTTAATAGGTGTTAAAGGTTTCGTATATTTTTTAGGATTATAACAAATGGCTTTTAATTATTGCCATCATAGTGAGCATAATTTTAAGGTAAATAGCTAAATGATTTGCTTTGAGTAATAAAATTGTCCGTAACATGTACAATTTAACTAAATATTACAGATTTAGAATTCTAGAATCGACTAAAATCTCAAGTAAGGTTTTTAATTTTCGCCTTTACATAGAACCCATCAACAACATGAATTTGTAAGTAAGCGAATATCTTATATACTTTTAATGGTTATAGAAACTTCATTAAACAAGATGGAAAGTAAATAATAAACTCTTCTATACTTTAATGAAACTACTAAGACTTTTGTACACTAACATCATGAAACTATATAAAGATATTATGTCGAATGAAATACTATTTGCATATTTTACGAAAAAATGGCTTAATTTTTTTAAAGTTTTTAATAAAAAGGAGTAAACTAGATATTAAATTAGGGCCTAAATTATGATTATTAACGTAACGATTTCAGTAGCTTGACGTTTTCTTAAAAATAACGAATACTTTTCAAATATCGATATTTTTATAAAGGTTTTCATTTCATTAAAAATATGATTCTTTTTCATATGTCTGTTCACGATCGTAAAGTATGTTAAAGTATAAAAATACCGATATTTAAAACCGTATCAAAAATCTTATAAATATGCGATTCTTAAAGACTAATGCCAATTGAGGGATAAATGAGATCTTTTATATAATTTAGATATAGAATTTATAATATGATATAACAGACAAACAACCTGAATTACTCATTGAATACAAGTATTCATTTCTTGTAATCTTATACAGTCAAACTCAAGAAAGTTAAGTCTGTGATAATGAAACGTAATTTTTAGCAATGATTTCTATTCGAATAAAATATAATAAATTAAAATCAATTAATTTTTGGATAATTCGTTCAAAAATCGTAAATAACATGAATGTTGCCATATGAAAACTTTAATCGATAATACAGACTCGTCTTTCGTGTGTCAAACTATATATAAAATACTTTGAAGATGCGATCCCATCATATATAATTGTATATGTATATGTATGTGTGTATTATGTACGAGTTGTTGTAATAGTAAATAAACATTTAGTTGAAACAATCGAAGCAATTGAAATGAATTAGAAATCATAATTCAGAGGTCGACCTTGTAGTGTTTGTGTGACGTCATAGCATATTATATGTACTTATGTACATAATTGTTTTGTTTACTCTGACATTGAATTGTTTGTGTGTAGCTAGCTATTGTGGTGTAAACGGTAGTTATTTGAATTTTAAATGATTAGCGGCGAAATATTTTCTGAGGTGCTAATGGAAAAATAAATGCTTACAACATTCAGTTGTAGGAATGAACGATAAATATGGTTTACATAAAATTTATTAGACATTTATTTTTATTTTGCTACTAGTGGTTTAATCCGCACTTTTGTGCACTGATTTGCTTTTATTTGAAGTTGACTCATAATATTTATGTATATTTCCTTTTGACTACGTATATGCACGCATCTGTGATCCGTTCCCGGGTGTCACTATAGCAATGGTATAGCTGTGCGCGTGAGCATGTACAAATATACCTATTTATGTCGCTGTACGTATCTACGTACATGCATGTCTGTATACCTTCATATGCGAGTACGTGTCAATGTGCCTGTATATCTACGTGCGTGTTTTTGTGCCCGTGCGCACGCGTTTATTTCTATGCACTTGTATCTATATATGTATACTATGTGTATCAGTATGACTGTACGTATCCGTGTGCGTGCACATCTATGTACCTACGTGTCTGCGTGCGTGCGTATCTGTACGTGTATATGTATGTGCGCGCGTATGTACCTATCTGTACGTGTCTATGACATATGTGTATATATCTACACTATGATATCCACGCTACAACGTATCGTCACTCACCAAGCTGCACTTGCGCGAGGGGGCCGAACACGGCTGGTGAGTCCTGCGCCGGCAGAGGGAAGTAAGCCGTGGACAAGGGCGCCGGTAGAGCGGCCGGTAGGGCCAGGCCGAGGACGCCGTGCTTCACGAGGAGGGATAGGGCCGCGCCTATCTCGGATATGCCAGCTTCGGAGTAGCCGGCCTGTCGCAGCGCCACCTGCGGAACGGAAAGGCAATTACTGTAGTGTTAATATCATTTTGTTTTTCATTTTGTCTGTCTATAGATCTGTTTTTTTAAGTTACTCTGAGAAACTGCTACGGCAATATTGACGTAATTTTCATTGACTGATACTGATAGCCGATGTTGTTCATCTTATTCACTCCATGTCAAGATTTTCATACATAAAGATATATTTGGATGCCATTTATCTTTTATTCTCAATATCAATTCGCAAACGCACTAATATACTTAATACTGTTTTAACTTTTCACATTGTCTTAGTTCTCTAGTCTAAGCAGGTTTCAGTTTTTCATTCAATGATAAAAACCTTTTTCGACGAATTTAAAAATCGAACATCTTCGACCTTCTTTCCTAAAACGTGAAACAAAAGAACCTTCAAAACCCACCTTAATATGGTCAAGCGTGTGCTGCGTGAGCGGCGACGGCGGCGGAGTCCCGGGAGGAGCAAGCGATAGGGACAGGGAGAGAGCGCCCAGCCCCGACCCGTTCAGCAGGACTGACCCGACTCCCCCTACTCCCCCCACTCCGCCTACACCGCCAACACCACCCACTGATCCGCCGCCGACTAGTGCGTGACTCTGAAAGTGTGGAACAGACTTAGTTAGTCAAGAGTTTTAAAGTCTTGTAGAAGACTTTTGTGGTTGTTAAGTGCGTCTGGTTTTGAGTGTCATAAGGTGGAGACTTTGTGATTGTGGAACATAAGAGTTCCATGGTCTAAAACTCTTGAGGAAGATTTATATGAATCCAGTTATGGTCTGGTTCTGCGTTCAGAAAAATGTCTGTCTCTTTTATATTATAAAAAATAACAGGTGATGTTAAGTTATCACCGCTGTCTTTTGACATTTGCATTCGAATTCCCACCAATGAGCTGCCATTTTAAAAAGAGAGGATCAAGAAAAATATAGTGGGAGAGGTATAAGCATGTGATTGTACTTTCAGCTCTTTTAATAGCCCGTTGTACTGCCCAGGTCGAGCCAGCAAGTTGTAGAATCTCTTGTAGTCATATGTGGCTACAGTTAAGTTGTACTACCCTAAATTTTTTTACCATATATGCGTCATCAGACTGTAACTGGATACATTTTAATCTTCAACATATAAAAATGTATTTTTAGTACAAAATTTAAGTCATAATTAATTAATTTAGAGTATATTAGAATTTTGTTAAATAATTTGTTTTGTAATATTGCCCATATTACCGATAATTAGCCGAAATATGCAACCAAATAGAAAATGCCAATCATAAAACAAAAGGAGGTTTTGATAAAATACATATTATATTTCCTTGGAATGTGTCCATAAAATAAAGTGACTTCAATACTTATGAAGTAGAAATATATGAATATTTTTATACAGTAATATAGTAGCATTGTTAGTCTCACAACAAAGAGTAGGTATAATAGAAACAACAATACACGGGTATTTTATGGAGCTCGAAAAGAACTAAAATGTTAGAGCAACTAAATATGATTTTAGATAGAAGTTCCTTAATGCCCCAAAAAAATAGAAAGACGTATTGAAATAATGTTTATTGATCTTATACCCTTAATTAATGACTTCGTGTATTTGTTAAAGGCCCACTTAATTAAGACAGAAACTTGGTTTGAAATAGGTGTTCTAACAAGATTTTCGGTACCGTCTTTTCCGTTTTGTCTTGTCATTCTTTCCTACTCTTTATTCTGAGGCGTTAGTTGTGTAGTGTACGGCACTGGACGGCAAAGTGAGCACTTAAACACGCCCGCTCCAGCTTTCCACAGACACGCTGAGGCTCAAATATTGTATACATATAATAAATATATAGCATATTGTCTTAATAGTAAAGAATATTTAGCGTTAAAGTTACCGAGTATAGTTAGCGGAAGTTAGAAGATAAAATAATAGGTTTTTTAAAGCATTTATCATATCAGTTCAATAAAAGTTATCATTCGGAATTCGGTTATTATTATATAAGAAAACTCATTAATTTGTAATTTTGTTATCAATGTGTAGATAAGTCGCTATATAACTGGTCAGTTTTGTTATATAACATTTTATATTGATGTTTGAGTGATTTTGCAACCGATGTTGTAAATCACCATATCAAAATTTTAGACATATTATTGATGTAATTTTGAAACTAAACAATGTATATAAAAGTAAAGAAATTTAGAACAAACGGCAATATATAAATAGAGAATTAGGCGAGTAGTAGAGTATTAGTTTTTATCGCAAAAATAATTTGGAATAAAAGTAATTAAAGCCAATACATATAAAAATGCCAGGATTAATAAAACCAATTAATTATACAAGATAAAAACCATAAATCGAGTGTAATGAGGTTAAAAATTATAAAATAAACAGTGTTGCAATTTTCAAGGGAAGCGATACCCTAATTGCCTGTTATACTTGATAAATCTCTCGATGGTGTGTAAAGCGATGGTCGAGAATGATGACAGCAATTACTTGCAACACTTGGCCGATAGCCAACTCTTTGTTTAGTTGGATATTTTGGTCAATAGCTCTCATCGATCTATTTTATAGACGCTCAAACAAGTATATTGCTGATGCTAAAAATACAAAGCATGTATTGTATTGAAAAAGCCTATTGTATAGATAAAAAAAATTAGTTGACCTAGATAGGGATTAGAGGCGCTCCAATTACCTAATTACGTTGTGCCACTTAATATTAAAACGATACACTTTAAGGCCAATTAAAAAACATCAATACCCAATTTTACCAAAAATTTACCCAACAAAATCTGCAACGCTCCGGTAACGAAAACCTAAAACAAATAGCCGATCAATCTTTACGTGATCTTCTAGATCTATCTCCCAGGAACGATCAGCACCTATCTTTCCGACAACCGCATAACCGGCCAGAAAGTTGCCAGCAAAATTGTAGAATCTGAAATTTTGGTTTTAAGAAGAGCCTCAGCGTGTTGGCGGTCACCTCGGTCACCTCGGTCGTGGGCACGGCGTAGGGCGAGCCGGTCGGGTTGTAGTTGGCGACCGGACCGGCCACATCCGCGTAAGATACGTTCGGACAGGACCCGGACTGAGGGTCGTCCACCACCTTCTGTAATATCATCAGGCACGCCTTCTTGTTGTTTTCCTTTTCACCTGGAAATTTTAAACGGTTCATTTTACTTTCTTGTGTGAAAATGTAGCAGTATAATCATTTATTGCTAAGAATCTATCGTTTGTTTGGTTGAGAAATCGTTTTTTCAAATATTTAAATTTGATTACTGCTACTTATTTAAATCAATCAATAGTTTCATTGAAGTTTATACCAAATATGGATTCAACAATTTCTTTATTTATTACAATTTTTATTTATCTATTATCTGGTGTTTTAATAAAAAACTTTTTATGATAATAACGAAAATTGTGTTTAAAAAATTATAAACATTATATTGCACTATAACATTAAATGTATTACTAACGTAGATTATGCCGTCATAATGCAGATATTATGCGGAATTTATAATAACCGTTGCAATTATATGCACAAAAAATAACTTTAAACGAAAATATGAAAAAGGAATTGTAGAAATCTAATCCGGCGCTGTATTAATAAAAACTTCTTTTAATGTGTATTGCACAAATATGTACATCCCTATAATAAAAATATAAAAACGTCCCTGTAAAGAACTCTCGTCTTTATGTTATGTTTTCAGTGTTAAGTGACTGAAGTACCTAATTTTAATGAAATACGGAGACAGTTTAATCTCTGAGGTAAAACACAGTGTACTTTGAAACCTAACTGTCCTTAAGGGACTGAAGCAGGGATTCAATTATAATAACCCCTACACTTCACATTGTTTAAGTTGAAAAGTACAATAACATTACTTTTTGAACAGCTCTTAGCAAGCGAAGACGCGTTAAAATGCAGTTTTTATATAAAAGCCGAGTATAAAAATGTAGTGGTGCCGCATTATGTAGCCATTTCGCCGCTCTTTTAATTATTACGAGCAAATATATGAATACGTTTGTAAAATGGGTCACGCTCCAATTTCTCATATTGTGAGAGACCTTTTCCGTCGGGGGGACATTAAAATACACTTTTAAAGCCTTCATTAATATTTCATTTTTATATATAAAAAGAGGTATTTTCTTAAACGCCCGTCTAGAATATGTGCGCGTCCCCGATTCACGTAAATTGAATGTGACGTTTAAATACTTGTGGTTATGCTTTGCGTTCTTTTCAACTTTGACTTGTTTCTGTTGAAATAAAATATTATACATTTTAACGGAATATTTTCATGACCACTGTGCTAATACATATTGTGATTAGCCCAAATATTTTTCTGCAAATTTTGTCCTATTAAGGAACTAATTAGCCAATTAACTAATTATGCCTCATTTCAATTTTCATTTGGACATATCTAAAATATTTAATGTCAACCAAATTTTAGAATATCGCACCCGTGAAAGAAGAGTCAACTAACTCAAAATATCTACCACTTCTAAAATTGCGCTAATGTCTAAAGTTTTAAAGTGCAATTTCAGGTAGCCACATTTTTTGACTTGGTTGACTCTCCTTCCAGGGGTGCGATATATTAATATATTGTGTAAATTATAGATATTGCTTCATCACTTTTAACTTAACCAGTAAAAACAGCTAAACAATTACTAGCTGTAAATGGCACAAAAAGTGACCACCTTGGTAACATGGTCACTTCTTCTAAACAACATTAAGATGAACTCACCGACTACAGTGATGCACCTCTCTTGGAGTGACAACTCCTTGGCCTTCTGCGATATTTGCACGTAGCTGCCGCTTTGCTCCTTGATCTGCTTGATATAGTTGCCGCCCTTGCCGATGATCATGCCCGCCGTGGAGTTCGGCACTAGGATCTTAACCTGTAATTAGAAATAGCCATTTAATTTGACAGTCTTGGGCAAAGAATTTTCGCAATTTCTGGTAAGTTTAAAAGATACTGTTGTGAGAACCCCTGATTAAATTTCAAGATTGTTCAGAAGTTTTTCAAAGGGGCTTAAAGAGCAAGTAGAAAACTCGATGGAATATATTGGGGTTATATACCGGGGGTTTCTTTCTTTATAGCCGTTTTGAGTAGACCAAACAAACAGCCAAAAAAGTGAGGCCTTAGTTTTGGTAACAGGCAATTATTTATACGCATTTAAGTTAAGACAAGGAATAAGATTATTTAATAATATTTATACTCAAAAGTCACACAAATGTGTAAAAAAACCTAAGACAATATGCAGTTGAATAAAAACGAGAAATACTAATTAAAACACATTTCCTCTACCATTCGATAGCGATTCCTTCTTTGCAGTTTTATTAACGTTCTCGTTTTCGTTTCCGCGCGTTTCTTTTGTAAAGACGGTCTTAATTGTAATATTAAGACGGCGTTCCTTTGTACGTGTTCCTCTCTAATGAAAAAATATTCCGTTTTTATATTTCCAGTGATAATACGTGGAATAGATGATATTTTCTTTATAAATAATATTTAATTAACTATGACCTCTTTCATAATCGCCAAATAAGTTTAATGGGTGAATAAAATACAAAAAAG
>DVVJ01000383.1:0-15474 GCA_018234505.1 Junonia neildi neildi
CAGGATGTCCAACGGCGGAAAGCACGCCAGAAGGGTCGCCGCCTCGAAGGATATCGTGCGATATCCCCGCACCATGCAATACCTAATATTATCATGATTTTTATTTTCAAAACATCTATGTAATCAATTTTTATAAAATTTATATGCAATCAATTTGACCTATATGTCAATATGTTAAAAAAAAAACATCGAAACCGGTTCACAAATGCAAAAAATAAAATTCTGTTTTGATATCGGTTCAAAATAATATTACTGATCTCGCAACAAAATTAAAACGTCGTATTGTTTAATTCGTTTGAGATTTTTATAATAGGTACGTCTACATTTTTTTTCGAGAATAATAAATTCTGTGAGCAGAGACGCCTATTATTTATTAACATGATAGAGTTTTTTTTTTAATTATAGCTGGTAGTTAAGCGACGTGTTTAAGAATATACTTGTAGTAAAGTAAAGAAGTAATAGTAAAGTAACAGCCTGTACATATCCCACTGCTGGGTGCAGGCCTCATCTTCTAAGGTTTGGGAATTTAGTTAATCTTAATATTTATACTTAAATGACGTAACAACATTACTTATTGTTTGAAAATGTTAGATGTATTCTTAACACTCCTTTCTCACATGCAATATTCCCAAGCGTAAATCGTGAATTAAGCTAAAAATATTTTTCCCTATAGTATTCCTTAGAGTATTGGTAACAGATTCTACATAATACTTATATTTAAGCTTCAACTATACATATCACGATGATAGGTATACGAAACATAAAAAGTATCGAAATTTTGTTAGTTAAGAAAATGAAGTTTGTTTTGATTGCAGTCATAGATTTCTCTTTTAGTGCTCTTAAATCTTAACTCGTATAATCTCCGCTGCGTTAACACGTCATGTGCTATCGTAAAACTGTACAAGTTTGCCCATCAGTCATAAACTTGCCCACACCGTCACTTTTAAAAAAACTTTAAACAATATGAAGACCTGATTTACTCCTATTAATTATGACTCTTATTTTTTATTTTTTGAAAAGTTCTTTATAATCCTGGCAACGTAAGAATAAGTAAGCAGTTAATTATGTCTTGTGATTGTGTGGGTAAATGTATGAGTGGTGCCTAGTGGGCAATCTTGTCAAGTTTCACGGTACGCTACGGGTATTTGTGGAGATAGCGGCGCGTACTTTCTGCCGGTGACCGTCTGCCATTTCGCTTCGTCACTTTAAATGCCAACTGTGCTAACAATTAGTTGGAAATGTTAAAGCTTTACGATTAGTAAAGTTAAGAAAGATTATAAAATATTTTGAGAACTATAAAGGTTTTTTTTTGTTTTTAAGAGCAAGGGGTTGGAGCTACTTAATGAGCAAGTACATAATGATATATTGTTAATTATTTTATTCTTAAGAAAAAAAATTAATGATTGATTTCAAAACAAGCAGGTATCTAAACTAAACAAGTAGGTCATTTTTAAACTAATGATATTAATTAATTTATTTAAAAAATGTCTTTGTTTAAAACTGACCCTTTTGTCATAAAAGATATGCATACCCATTATACGTTACTTCTTACTTGTTTGTAATCAATCATGTAAAAACGTCAACATATTGAATACATCTCACAGAATCATAATATATAAGTAAATTCGAGCAATTAACACTAATTAGTAACTTCCGAGCTAAGACTAATAGTTATTCATAACGTTATTAAATGTTAATTTATCTTTTCAAAAGTGCATACTTTCACAACCTTAGCACTCGCGAGGGAGTGGCTAGAAACACAAAATATAAACTTTCACACAGAATAAATTCATAGTATGAACGTAATTATTGTTTTGTATTAAGAATTGTTAAAAATTAATTTATTTTTCGAATTTGAAAACAGAAACTGACAACAGTTCAAATCGAACCTTACTTAATCGAACAGTTTCTATCGCATGAATGAAAAAAAAAACAATAAGTAATTACAAAAAGAAAAACAAAATATTCTATTTTCGAAATGTACTGAAATAGCACATCGAACAGATGTACAATATTTTTTTTTTTAATTACAACAATGGGAATTGCAAATGGTAAGGCACCGTTGGGTCGCATGCTCGAAGCTCGGCTGCTTACAGTTGACCACCGTCCGGCGTATACTAAGCACGCTCTACACGCGACTCCTAAGACGTTATCGATACTGGCACGCGAGAAACAATTAAAAAGGCCCAATTAAAAAGAAAATATTGTCTATGGATGCTTCGCGCGCGATTTAAATTTCGAACGAATCTATTTGGAATGTGATGTGTCTTATTTAAGTGATAAACATCGTGACGAATTATATGTTCTAATTTGGTTTAATTTCAAGAAGTTTCAATTGTTTTTTGGTTTGGATTTCTGATTTTTATCTATTGGATTTCTGCGTTCGAGCTGTAAAAGTGTTTTCAGAATTATGGTATGTATTGGATTTTTATAACATATTTTTTATATTTTTTATTGTTGTTAATTAAAATTTTTAATATGTAGTCTTAGTATGTATATTAAAACAATGATAGTGTAACTTTGTAGTGTATTCGTAATTTTTAGAAAATCATTAATGAATAAGCATTTAGTTACAGCTCGTTAATTACTGGTCAATAAACTTTGTGTTCGTAATAGAGAAATTTTGTAATTATAAATGCCATTTTATATTTAAGTACTGCCACTTTAGAGATTCAATCAAGTACTGTTTATTATAAATGAAGTTCATGGGCAGTTTTTAATGGACCATTTTATATTGTCTTACTACGTAAGATATAGAGCAATAAAAGCTTTATATAACTTTATAAGATTCGTAAACTTTATAGTCATAGTGAGCTATTCACATAACGGAAAAACTTATTATACTATTACTATATTATAAACTTACTATACTTATTATACTTTAATATACCATACATTTCTTTCAGTTCTAACACGAACATTTAGGCCAGGTCTAGTTTTTTTTTCTAAAGGGAAATTTTAATTATGGCGAGGGTGGTTGATTTTCTCCATTAACTTTACAAATCGTCTCATTTAGCGATTTTTTTATGCATTAATATACATTTTAGGAATATTAGAGCATTTGTGACTTCGTAGATAGTGGTATTTGCTATTGTTATAAAAAGTAGAGATGTCTCTATTATTCCGAAAACAGCTAAATGTCATTAAGAAGTATACCTACCTATCCTATACCTACTACCAACGTATTATACTATCTCCATAGATATTTGTAATAAAATTCTTAAAGGAATTTTTCTATGTTTGATGTTTACTTTAATTGGGGTTTAATGCGTTTTGCCTATTGTTTTCTTTCACACTTCACTAACTGTTAATTAACATCCCTATCCTTTAGGTTTAACACATTCCATATAATACTGATACCAACACTGAATATGTAATAAATAAAAATTCCTACAGCAAAGCCGGATATAACATGTTAATCTTTAATCTATTATTCTGTGCCTAGAAGTGTTGACTGTCATGTAAAGAGTCTATTAGTTTGAACACATTATTTCAGAGATCTTACTTTAGATACATTTTTAAGGAAGGATTTTAGGCGTAAAACATGACGCTTCGACTAGTAAGTGTACGCACTTAAATTCAAGCTTAGCACAACCAGATATTTTATATTGTTAGATCAGCAAATTTTAAAGAAATGGTACAATATAAAATGCTGCTTAAAAACAAGTACAAGTCTTTATTATTACAGTGTAATGCATCCTTATTTGCATAGTTTGGTCGAAAAAGAAAAAGCAGCAGGTGTGACGCTTTCCTCGCAAGCTCAATAAAACACCGAGAAACCAGCGTTATGTTAGAAACACGTTGAATATTAATTTGTAACAGATGAAAGTGGTTGAGGCAATTCTAGTAGTCAAAACTTGGTCCGTCTTGCTTTATGATACAACTTTCCTATGTTTTAATAACAATGACAGGAATTTTCATGAATTGCGAAAAGTATAAAAAATATACGTAGGTATTTCTATGGACATATAGTCGTAAGTGAATTATTCGTGTCGACTATGTACTTTTTAATCAAGGCGTATTTTGATTTTCAGTACTGTGAAATGCAGTTTCAAATGTATGGAAAAATAAATCGCACGCTTAACATTGAGTTATATCACTTTTATTTCAAACATGCGAAATAACGTAAATACCAAACTACGACTATTAACTGTAAAATCTTACACAAATATTAGGCATAAGCGGGAAGCAAACCCGTTAGTACCTACTGTCGGTCGCAATGACCTATGCACTAACTAGGTAATTATCATATTAAGAGATAATACCTTGGTATATGTTTACCTCCAGAGCATGACTATTTTATTTATTTTTTTATTTTTTATTTATTTATTTATTTAAATCAGACAACTGTGGCCCATAGAAATATAACTACATAATATACATTATCTTAAAAATAAACTAATGCATATTTACTTAAAAATACTATTACATAACAATATACAATACAATCATATAATATACTAATACATACAATCTTATTTTGTCTACACTTGACTCCAGGGCCAAATGTTATATGAAGATTCATATAGGTAATATTACTTGCTGTAATTAAGTGTAGCGCTACTATGATAAATACTTACTATGATAACTCTTCAGTGTGCATAAAATATACGTATGTACATTTCTAGATTGGGTTTAAAACCTTACCTTCTCCCTAATAGGAGAAGAGGCCTATGTCTATGCCCAGCAGTGGGATATGTACAGGCAGTGGCGGCGCAAGATCAAAATTTAGTGTGGGCGAAGTACATTTTGCGAGGCCCTCTATTAGTTCAATTAGAAGGAAATTTAAAGTAAAAAGAAAACTTTTTTTAAAATTATTAAGAAACAAGTTTAAAATATTCATACTTCTTAACATAAAGCTAAAAATAACAAAAATATAGAAAAAATCAAAGAAACAGACATTTTCTTTTTTGAGTTTTTGATTTTCTTCTTCACAATTATTGGTTCATAGTTTATGCTAAATGCTAATTAATCCGCTTCAATAGACAAAACTGCTAAAGCTAAAAGTCTTTCTTAACCCATTGATTTTCTTAAATCATTTTTAATTAATATCAATTTTAAATAGCTCCTTTCAGCTGCAGCAGTCCTTACAAGTATCGTTAGGTATATTTTAATGACAATGTAAACATTTGTATACTTTCAAATCGTTCTCTACGATATATTGGAGCAGATATCTCACGTCTTTCTTTATAGGACAAGGAGCAAACAAGTTGACAGATCACCTGATGGTAAGTGAATACTGCTGCCTATGGACATTTGCAACTCCAGAAGAGCTACAAAATGCGTTGCAGGCCTTTTAAATGAGAGTGCGCTCTCCGTTGAATGCGGTCTAACAGGAGATGCTGGTACTAGGGAGCCCCTCCCCAAATATGTGAACAGTATTCCATGTGAGGTCAAACCTGAGCCTTATAAAGTAGCACGCAGTGTGCCGGTGTGAAATACTGTTTTGATTTATTGAGCACTACGAGTTTCTTCGAGGCTAATTTAGCCTTACCCTCCAGATGGCCACGAAACTGGACTAAGCTCGACGCCAAGAATTACGATATTGGCTGCGGCAGTTAAAGGAGTGCTCTAAAAACGAAGCGATACGAAAAACAGCAGCTTTCACTGCTAAAGTGAAAGCGCAAATTTGTGTCCTCTTGGGGTTGAACTGGATCAGATTTAGTTTACCCCAATCTGATATTTTCTGAGACGATGTGTCAATCAACAATCAACAATGTTTCAATTTCTGAAACAATGTTCAACACAAGTTTGTTTCGGCTTTCAACGACGTTTTCCCGAGAAATGTTGGTGCAGCCGGTGTATAAAGCTCACTCATGCTGTCCTCCGCATTACAAGAATGCCACTGGTTTGCAGCATATCATTTATGTGCAAGAGGAACAGTGTAAGTGATAGCACGCAGCCTTGTGGGACACCAGCATTAACAGACATGAGATCAGAGAATTCTCCGTCGACTACAACCTTTATGCTTCTATCAGTAAAGAAACTGGTGACCCATTCGCATAATTTCTCAGGAAGTTCGTAGGAAGGAAGCTTCGAAAGTAGCGTTTATGTCGTGCCCGATCGAAGACCTTCGCAATGTCCAAACTAAAAACCACAACTTCGCTCTTACTATCGATTGCCTGTGCCCATCGATGTGTCAGGTATACTAGGAGGACAGGTCTTAAGTCTTAACCTAAGCCTATCAAAAAATAACATTTTCTTATCAATTAAAATATCATATTAATTATAGTAAATAAAAATTATACTTGGCTGAATTTAATAATGACTTTATAAATAGATTTATAAATAATACCAAGTGCTATTATTATACATTATGATATTGATTATGGCCTTAACTGGCCTCAGTGAAAATTATTGGATGAATGGCTTGAATAGCGCGTAAATCACAGTTTTCCCGCCAATCTCACTTTTTATTGATGGAGTGACAAAGGTTTATTATGCCCAAGATGCACCAACCGTCGTCAACAATCACGGATAACTTCATTTCTGATTTTATCCTTGAGAAGGACTCCATAGCACGACGAGCGATTTTAAATCTGTGGATCAGCCCCACTGTCATTGTCTACGTCGTGGCAGCGTATGTTAGGAAGAACACATTGCTCGAAGATCTTCGTCTTCAGGCTTTGTGGAATTGTCGACGTAAGGACTCGACGTAGCTTGCCAACCGCTTCCTTCTCAAAGTTGTGTCTGCCAAGTTGTATATTCTGGCCTAAGTAAGTGTAGTCCTGAACAACTTCGAGAAGAACACCATCGACCCTTACTGGTCTCGACATGACATTTCTGTTGAACATAACTTTTGTTTTGTCCAAGTTCTTACACGTCGGGAGGACTCATTTAGGTCGTTCAGCATTTGATTCAACACTTCCAGTCCCTCTGCAAAGATGACTTAGTTACATATATCGTCGCCAAAACGAAGATTAGAGATATACGAGTACTCTCCATGAACGTTGACGCCTTGTCCAATCCAGTCTAGGGTTCCGGTTCTAAGTTCCGGTTCTCCCTTTCCTGAGCTGTTTGAGAGCCACACTAATCTCGCTTACGTCAACGTCCTGGATGTCTTCCGAGTACTTTTCTTTTCTGATTGTGTCATTAAAGATTTTAGAGAAGAAATAAATTAAATTAAATAGCAAATATAGATTATTTTGCAAAAAGTAATGTGTACCTATATGATTTTCACAAAGTAGTTACTTCTATAATTTTAATTTACGTTTTAATGACCTGTTACCCATACCATTCTATAATGCATGGAGAAGGCCCTAACTATACCTAACCAGGGACTCTCCTTGATAGCAACTTAACGCCTAATGTTGGCTACATTAGGCGTTAAGTTGCTATATATTTATTATTAACTAACTGTATTTATTATTAACTATATGACTAAATATATTTATTATTTAAATGAATGATGAGAAGGGGAAAGATAAGATAGATAAAGAAAGATAGGTAAGATAGATAGATAGATAGAGAAGAGAGGATAAGGTATTTTTAATTTATATATTTTATAACATAATATAGTTTTTTTAGAAATTTCGATTATTTTTTTACTATTATTTCGTGCGCCGAACTTTATCAAATATTTCTTATGTACTTATTTATTATTAAAGAAAAACCTTTTGGCGTGTACTTTTTGATTTTCCATACTTTTTCAAATTTATTTTTCGCTGTGAGGCGCGAGGCCCCCTGTATCGCGAGGCCGTGGGCGGTGGCCCACACTGCCCACGCCTTACGCCGCCTATGCGCTTGTAGTGTCTTTATTACTATGTATTTATTATCTATTGTCATTTTTGCTTCTCGTACGTGACTGACCTATTTCTTTTGTGATTTATCTTAACTACCATATTATTTACCTATTATCTTTTTAAATTTATATTAAAAAGTCCCATTTTATTGTGGTATATTAGAAGTAAAGACATTTTCAAATGTATTTGAATGGAAGGAGTTTCTTACTTTCCGTAGTCCATTGTGAAAGTTTGTTACCACAGAATTTCATTATTTTTAAGCGATTTAGAAGGTTTTTTTACACGCACGATTGCACAAATAATAGAATTTTCATCAAAATCGCTTCAGTCATACAAAAAATAAAATATGAAAGGATAAAAAAAAATATAATAGTCACCCAAGTAAACGACAGAAAATATTTTACTGACAGACACTGCTTTACTTTTATTAGTACAAAATCTTTAAAATGAAACAACTCTACTATTCACCAGTATCAAAAGAATAATGTATATATAATCTGTTGTTATCGTTAGTTTATTTCCCATCGTGTAATAAACAAAGCCTCTAACCATAGACAACAAGTGTGAAGCGAGAGAACAAAGAGGCTTTAACGCAGGAGCACGGAACCGGTCCGTGTAGTAACCCGTGTCATGTTTATGCTTGCCAATGACATGTTAATAAACGCTCCGCGCCACGCCCCGTCTGCACTCTGCCTTCGTACGACACACCGCCACAGATTATTAAAATTATTTTGGGCTGTATAACATTTTTCCTTTACACTTCTGTCAAAAAAGTATTTACGTCAAGTGTAATGCTTTTGCTTTTTCTCGATGGGGAAAAATAAAGCAAAAAACCTGAAACGATATTTTAAATAAACCTACATATAAGTAAAATTTTTAGAACCTTTTTATTATTAAAAAGTAGTTTTATTAAATATCTCTCAATTTCCCGTAGCCATCACGACCTGCTAATAGATGTAAAACGTCTCAATTTCGGCGTCCATTGTGGATGGAACAGTGACAAACAAATTGTCCGCCATTACAGACTGTCAGAGGTGTCAGGAACGCCAAATTAATATGGGAACTTAGCCGATTGACATTCAGAAGAATAAAATGTAGGGAAACCACACGATCTGGTTCGATTTATATCATTCTTTATAAAGAACCTTTTTAGTTTCTTAGAACATTTTTATTATTCTTTAAAAACTTATTGTAACTAATTTAGATACTAGTAGCAGAAAAGTTTTTAACTTTCCTGCCACTCGTCATCGATCGGACGTCAGATTATCGTTACGATCAGAAAAACAATAAACATCATATTTAACAAAAATATAGACATACATCGCAAAAAATTGTAAATGAACAAAGCGGGCGGGTTTTTAGTTTTACATCTTGAAGTAAACAAGAAAGATTCAGTTTTTGAATGAGTAGAAATTCAATGTACGTAAAAAGTGAAAGCGACAAATCCCTAAAAATATAATTATCACGGTTCCATAATTTTATTCATACAAATATTCCTATAATAAAACACTCATAGTCATGACCAATATCTCATGACGAGCTAATAATAAATTACTTTTTCCATAAATAAGTGTAACGATTACGGCCATTAAAAGTGATACAATCCTGGGCAGATACAAATTTTTGCACACCCTATTAGCAGATCGTGAGTGAACGAACGAAAGACCGAATGTTCTCACGAGCTGCTCACCTTTGATACGACTTTAATGATTCGTTCGCGTGAATGAAATTGATTTGTATTTTGTCGGCTGTTTTATATCTGACTTTAAATGAGTTACTGATGACATCTTATTTGGGAGATGGGTTTATTAACATGTATTATAAGGCTATAAATTGTTAATATTTTAATAACGGTGTTTTTTATAGATATATTAGCGGGTGAATCTCTTAAGTATGCTAGTTCACGCATTTGGAGGTACCTATGTGGGATAGATTTAAGCATTTAACCTATACAAATCATTTTTTTTGTTTTTTTTTTGGATGAAATAATTTTTAATGTTGGGAATCGATTTATGGAACTGATGAAGATTGATAAGTTTTAAATTTTAATCAATTAAGGGATAGGTATTTATAAATATATTTATTTGACATTTTTTAATTTTATATACTTCTTGATATTACTGGTTTTCAGCTATATGGTTTTATGATAGGACTTTCTTGTAAAAATAAGAACGATAACCAGTGTAGTGGCAATAAATGTGCTTTTAACGCGGGCGGTTTTGATACTTGGGGAGCTGTCTGTCCTATTTGTTACCACTATCAATTGATAACAATCGTTACACGTAAGGATATGCAGGTAAAATATTCTAGTCTAAATGGTTACCGGTTTGCTCCAAAGGACAAAAGGAGGAGGAGGTCAGACGACAATAACTCTGCCTACAAAATCAGTAAATTAGACTATAAAAAGCAGACACTGATAAAAGCCCGATAAAAAAATGTTTGGGAGGGAATGATGTAACCATAAGAGCTAATTTCCCTGTAATCAAAACTAATTTATATATTTTATTTAATAGCCTAATACATAATAAATTAAATATTAACCGATTAAGGCACGTCATTAGGGCGAGAGGCGCAGCCTGGTGAGGAAATGACTCAATCTTCACAGCTGAGCGCTCGTATGTAATTACTCGGCGTCTCTCGGCGTCAAGTGGTTAAAAACGCATTAGTACTGAGAATGTTACACTTTGACTTTTTAGTTTTTATTATTTTTTTTTATACACGAAAGTTTTGTGTACTACGCGTACGACTCAATTACTTTTGATTGCATATTTTTGGTGTTAATATGGCTTCCGTTTTATGCGATTCGTTTCGACATTGATAGATTCAATTTTAAAAATAAGAACTTGCCAAACTATTTGGCGAAAGTTTATGAGTGTGCAAGTGGGTAGTATTTTTGTTATTTTTTGAAACTGTAAGAGCTTACAAAGCGATAATTTCATTTGAAGTGCGGGATACACTCTACTATGTATATGTATCTAAATATGTACATACATTTACACAATACATAATTATATATGTGGACATTAATATGTCGCTAAACACATACAGTACTATGTAGGTTATACGGATATAGTTCGTGGCTTCATTCGTGTAGATGTAGGTTAACGCTCCAAAAAATAGCTTTTGTCCTGTACGTAGGTATCTACTGTCCGTTATATCCGTTATAGCCGACCCTCTGAAATTCTAAAAGTTTATGGAAATTAGCCGAATAAGTGAAAAATTCCAGACAGACAGACAGACTTTCCCTTCTTTCGCATTTATAATATTGATTAAGACATGTTTTAAATTATTATGCAGGTATAAACTTTTTAGATATTCAGACAAGCTTATGTGATAAATTTTAGGCATTTCAATTCCCTAAAGATCAATGAGAATTCAGTTTATAAATAATTAATAATTTTCGTTTAAAATCTATTTAGTTCAAAACGTTGAGCACAATACCTAACAATTGGATAATAAAATTAGAATAAAGCCATTGATTCGAATGCTAGCTTTAAATTTTCAAATTTGGAACGGGCGCGGCCATCTTCCAAATTGCCGCCATAAACGCGATAATTGGATAATCTCATTGGCCGGTAGCTAACTGAAACCGATTTTACTATTCGTTTAAAATTGTTTTACTTTTTTGTATAGATTTGATTTAGTTGATAAAACGTTATAAATCACTTTATTAACATACTTAGTCGCTATTATGGCGTTTGATTATATGTTTGTGCGTTTTTCTAAGTGCTATAAATTCTATCTTTATTAAAGTTATAAAGAGTAGAGAAATTGTTTAATTTTAAATAATAGATTAATTGTTTAATTAGAAGTCCTATCGTATTATTATTAAAAAATACATTAAAATACTTAAATACATACAAGGAATGTTGTAGTAGTTCTAATTAATATTAACAACATTAGAACTGGTAACCTACAATTTTATCCATATTAAATTAGAGTTATTGCCTAACCTAAGGAATAAATGACTTCATAACACTTGTACGACTGCCGTCAACTGCTAGTATGTATGCTTGCTCGCATACATGTACCACATTGTAAAAAAAAAACAAAATCACAGAAAACATTGTGTAAAAAGTAATAAAAGATATAAAAACGCAAGTTCCGTATTTATAAACAGCGTCAAACACGCCCTATTCTATTCTACGGGTTAATTGAGCTATATAATTTGACACCTCGCAGCACTGAATAGCCAATTATTAATATGGGCCCTTGATTAATTGTGATATCAGCATTTAATTTTCGTGTTAACACTCGCCGGCCGCCATTGTCCGCCGCGTGCCTTTGTGTGCCGTGACGTTTCAATTTTGAATAAATTAAATTTCGAACGCTTCATTTTTTTCGAACCTTTTCGCTTTATACTCTGTTTGAAATGAGCTCTGTCGTTGCCAGTGTTATAATTTATTACCGTTGTAACTGAGAATAGATTTTTTTTCATCGTTCGCCTTGAGTTTTTTTTTTTATATTAGAAATGTTTCAATAAAAATAAATATCGTTAAATTGCCACATTTAAACGTCCAATATGACTAATTGGTGGATTAAATTTTTTAATTTCCGTCAATATTATTATGTGTAATTAATAACTTAATTAATTTCAATAAAAATTCAAGGCTATCAATGAGTCGAGTGTAAAAATATTGCTAATTATAAAAAGAGAACAGTTTGGAATCATTTTAACTAAGTTGGTAGTTGTATAATTTTAATATTTAAACTTACGTTTACGAAATACCTATTTGTAATTTTAGTACATGTAACATCTGTCGATAGTTCTTTTTTGCTTTGGCATAGATTAAGATAAAAATCATAAACAATTGGATAGTTAGGAATTGCGAGAGCTTTCTGTTTGTTTTTCCTCGCAAAAAATAGAAAATAAAATTGAATGGAGAATCTAGTTAAGAAAGAAGAATGGTAGGGGAGCCCGTGCAGTTACTAGAGCGTCGTAAGGACCTATTGGATTTTGAAGATTAGACGCTAAAAAGGAAAAATGTTTATATGATGTTTTGCATTTCACCGGTAGGAGGAGCTTGTACAGGTTTTCGAAAATGGAAAAAGTAGAAACTATCACACGGAAATACTCGAGCGCGTCAGATATTGATAAGGGATATTAAGTGGAGCCTCTAACAACTCATACTCAAAATACTGACGATTTGAAAGCGACCATAACTCATGGCTGATGTTTGAAAATGAAAAAGTTATCGCCTCTTCGAAATACCTTAAAATACTCCAGCGCGTCAGATTATGATTCAAAGGATTCATCTGGTTATCTTTGTCATCCCAACCCATAAACTGACAATTACGCGGAGTAATTTCCTTAATTTAACAGCTTGAAGCAAACCCACCAATATTAAGTAATCATACATTATAGGGTGTAAGGTTTCTCCCCATATGATTTTCTGACGCGTTCGAGTAACTGCGAAAATCCCCGCTTGGGCTCTCCTACTAAAAAAAAACATACAAAATAAATACATTTTGCTAACGAAATTTTGACAGCAAACAAATCCATCAAGAAAAAGGACGTAACAGTTTTTATCAAGCGAGAAACTGTTCGTACTTTACCTCGCACACACCTGACAACAGATGAATTATCACGTAGAAACATACGAGAATAAAAAGGCGACATTTTTATAATAAAATGTGAGGCAAACTACACACTCTTCATATAAATTACATACAAATTTTAAACAGAATTTTCTCTGTGATATCCTAATTACTGCATTTTACAAAGTTCCACGTAGTATGAGAAAAATTAATAGGTGTATACTTATTGCATTTGTATCTGAAAATAATAAGGGTTCCTGAAATTGAAATAAAGCAGAGACAAAATTACTTTTTAATATCAATTAGAAACAGAAACACGTAAATGAAATTACGAGACAATATTTATAAGTAATATTGCTTAAGAAAATATTTTCATGAATTAAGTTTTTTCATAAAACTTGTGGATACAGAAAACAGACGCGGAAGAGAAATAGGAAAGTACATAAAAAATGTTTTTCTTTTACTAAAATATAACCAAAAGCTACCTATAGATAGGATAAAACAGCAAAGGGAAATATGTGTGTAATAAATTTTCAAATGTTTTTATAGCAGAGTGCCTGCTAGAGTATATGAATCAAATGTGAACGCGATAATTGTACTGGGTAAAAACGTGAATTGATAATTTGATTAATTCCAAAGGGTGAACCTTTCACGGATGTCTACACAACTGAAAATGTATACACAAATGAATCTTACTCTTATAATATAAATAAATTATCTTTTTATGCTTTTAATATATACTGGTACAAATACGTTCTACATGTTTTAACTCAATAAGTGCAAAACCTTAGTTGCAAATTACGTTTAAGTCGTATAATGTACGCGGTATTTAAGTAGCAATAATATAAATCACGCGTACAGAAGACGTGAGAAAAACGTGCGGTGTAAGTTTAGTATTCACGCGAAATAAATTTGTATACCACCATTATATCTCTACTATTATTACTTACAAATCTTGAGAGATAGATGTTACTGCTCATTCGTTTAAAAATACTTAACAGGATTTGATGTTTATTTACAGTAATATGGTTTCCACATCTGTATAACACAGATTTACTAATATTTCTTTGTATGAAAGTTTGTAGCGTTATTTCCAACAGATTGATATATGAAGTCGTATTTAATTTACTATATGACTTTAAAAAATCAAACGTCCGCATGCCGCGCCATCACGGCCAAAAGTTTTGGCGTTCCTATTTGTTTGTTTAGCGATCTTTTGCATGACTATCCAATTTGATTGATGTCTGACGAAAAAACATGGTAAAAGTGCTCGGACCCCTTTGATAGCGGAACATATTTCATGCCTGCGAGTTCTGTAGGACGATATCAGTTAGATGACGCCGCCTCGCTGTACCGGGATAAAATGGATGAGGATTTATGGATTTTCCTCCCTGAATGGAATCCTTAAATTGTATACGTATATTATGTTTATTAATAGTTTACATTTTTTTTTTTTAATTTCTCTTTGGTTAAGTAAAGGATGTTTATTTTGAAACATAAATAGAAACAAAATTCAATCATACTTTAAATTATAATTAGGTTATAGGTATGATTCATAATATTACAAAATTTTTGAGCAAGTAGAAATCATTGTGTTTTTTCATATTTTACAAAGCACAATACCCTGAGACAGTTAATTCTTTAGTTAAAAGTGCTATCGCTGAAATTTAAATATTTTCAGAAGTAAGGCATTAACTACCAAAATCTTAATTCTGTATGACAGATGAAAGAGCGTAGTTGCGTTGTTTGCTCGTTATTTGCCAAATTGCTATTTACGTTTCGATTTCAGACTTGATCAATAACGCTACCTTTGTTACGCTGAATTTTCTATTTTTAAGCTCTACTGACTACGCCCAGCTCTGACTGACAGTGACACGGAACTTCTTTCCAAAAAGATGCTAAAGCATTCTGCAGTCACTAAGTTTGGATATGCTCACTACATATTCACTGAGCAACAATTATTGAATATACTATTATATATGTGTAAAAGTATTTATATATGAAATTGCACTTACTTGGAGTGTAATTATTATTACAGGTATAAAATTTTTCAAAGGTCTGAAAGTTAAGGGTTAGCATTGCATTAAACGTGTAAATTATTCTGAATTACACTTTTATTTTTTTTTTTTTTGTTGACGCAGGGTAAATCTTCATAGATACCCGACTCCTGGGGGGGAGACCGGGTTATGTGAGA
>DVVJ01000384.1:0-15468 GCA_018234505.1 Junonia neildi neildi
ATTAAAATGTATGTTAATTATATTAATTATCTAACATGCTGTTACGATGAATGTCAGTTGATATAAAACTGGACTGTAGTTATCAGTGGCGTTCACCTTTCTTTTGACAATAATAATTTCAATGATAAAGGCCTTTGACCGAAACACTGATACGATGCAAGTTCGCTTATTATCACTTACTATCTCCCGTTTCCTATGTTACGTTATCTGTATCGGGAGATATCAATTTATGCAGGTTTACGTATTATTTTAATTGTATGTGCGTTTTGATTTCGTTTTCGAAAAGTAAAAGAGAATATTGTATGATTTAACTTATAAATTTATGTGTAATTTGAATATGAATATTTTTTTTTTATAGTAGTCAACCACCTACTTAATTAAGTTAATAATAATATGACAATAAATTAATGAATTAATAATAACAAATTAAATGATACATAAGTAAGTTCAGGTCATAGAGCTTAGTTGCGGGTAAGCAGTACTATACTATAATAGAATTAATTTTAGAACTGGTGTCAAAAGCCAATATAAATATAATTTATAAAAGATACGCCAGCTCTGGAATAACGCGGCTCTATTAGTCCAACTTATACTATAATAATTTGAAATATCTCGAAATAGTTTTTAAAGCTCACAATAAAGTGCATTTGAACAAGCTAAAGATCAAGAAAAATATATAAATAGTTCTTATATAATATCCACATTGATACGATATGTTGTTAGAAATACACTTCATAACTAATTTTCTTACTAGACTATATTGTAAGAAAATAAGTAATACTCTTCATAACGATATGTAACAGCGGAAAGGAGATTGATCTGACCTCCATGCGCGTGCGCAAGATTACATACCATATAATCTTTATTTAGTCTGAAAATTTATTACGATCATACAGTCATAATAAATTTACATATTTATTGTATTAAGGTCTTATTTATGATCAATACAATACAAATGTATGCCAATATTTTCATATCCTATATTATTTAATGTACCTATAGAGTTTTCACTCCTTTGTTATTAGAATCATTACTGTTTGTTATGCTAAATCGAAATGAAGGCATACATTATGTTTATCTCTGATTTTGATTATTAAGAACAGAAAAGCAGATATGGAGAATTATTTCTGTAGTGTATTGTGAATTCTGTAGTGGATTAGGACTCTATCATGTTTTGTGCTAAGAACTACAACAGTCATAAAAAGATAAAGAATTAAAGAAAATATGTTTAATAAATAATGAATATCACGTTACGTTATTAATCAATGTATCAAAGCGCACGCTAACTGTTAACACCGCTTCGTAAACTAGTAGTAAAAAAATTTGCCGAGTAATGGAAATGTCTAACGCAAAGGAAAACGCAAAAAACGTTTTCACACTGCGTGAGGAGGACCTTACTACCAAAGAGTTTTCATTACTACCACAGTGTAAAAAACATTAATTAAAAGCATTGATTAAAATCGTTGAACATTATCGAAACTGTTTATTGTTGCCCAATATACGATAAGTATTATCACATTATATACGGTAGTCATTATTTATTGTGATTGTAAAATGTTATCGAAGTATAAGCAATAATATTTTGATTAACAAGTAACATAGATTGTTATTAAACACGTGTGTATAAACGTTTGACGACATTATGAACAAAGCTACAATTTTTACCACAGGATCACTAGGATATCTTAAATATCACATCAGAGTATAATATAATACGAGTGTATATAATAGATGGTGTTCAATTTTTTAAACGTGTAAAGTAAAAGGCTTTAGAAAATAAAATAGGATTTTCCTCGGCTAGCTGTATAATTTAAGCTGCGTTTATGTGTGATGGCGAAGAAATTACGTGTAATAACAGCTAGCTTTTTCTAGAGAGCCGGTATTCTGTGCTTGAGCCCACGCAATGAGTGCCATCATCTTTAATGCTAACAGATTTATGAAGCGAAACAGCTCCATGTTTTGTTCTAGCTCGTATGAAACCCTCCTTTCAAAGTTAGGCAGCAATTTCGAAAGTGTTTTAATCGCTTTTTTACACCTTACCTCTCCCTGTTTTAATAAGTTGCAGTTCTTTGTTCCTTAAAAATACAGTCACTTAGTGTATTGTACGGCTTTTGTTTTTAAAGTTATAATTATTATGCAAGTTGTAAATGTATTTTGGATATAAATAATAAATGGAATGAAGTTATGTTATCACAATTGGACATGATAATGTGTGTATAATTAATAATATAATTAATAAATATATTCAAATATAGAGAAGTATAGTTAATTAATGGCTTTTTTAATTTTGGTGTAAAGTTAGATAGGAAAATTTTCAAATTCCTTTAATTCTAAAACAATGACATGATCTATTATGAAAAACTTCTTGCTTTCAAAGAAGAATTTAATGAATAAAATTCATTCGTATTTTTCTTGGGACAAAGTAAGAGTAACAAAATGTACTTTATTTAGTAACTTTGCTGCTTCAAACTTTTTAATTACATTTGTTGTAAAGTAATCCTATTAGAATACTTTATTCACTCATTTTAAATGCATTTTATTGAGAGCATTCTTGATACGTGTTTGAAGTTATTTCAATTAACATAATTGTTAAAATAGAAAACAGATAACTTTTATTGAAAAATCTATAACTTAGATTTAATTCTTAGAACACTTTGAATTTTTTGAGATTTTATTTGTATAATATATAGTTTTTTTAATACAATTGCCATTTATTGCAATAATATCAGCATTTGGTAGAAATATTTTAAAATGAAGTTAAACATTCATCACAGTGCCATTTCAGAAAAATATTTAGTAAAAATTATCGTAACACCTACTTAACTAGGTAACTATGCTGTTTAATAAAACTTTTATATTTGCAAATATCACCTATAATAGTTGTAGCGGGCACTGTGATCTGTTTATGTACATTTCCTGTAATTCTTAGAGCACAGTACAAAGCAAAAGCCATTGTTTTGTTTTCGCTGTACAGAGTATTAGCCTTTTGTTTCAACTAACCTCGTGGTCAGACTATTCATTAACTTTCCTTTTAAAGACAAGTGAAAAACGACGGAGTTTCTATGTATTTATTTGTAGCGATGCTATATTATGTAAATTATTTGCATATATTTATTTATTTTTTTAATATAAATTTATAGTTTTATTCCAAACGTGTATATGAATTTTAAATCGTATATTTTATAAACTAAGCGTCTAAAACGGAAATATCTTGCTTGTATCAAAGAATCTGTACACTTATAGATTAGTCATTCTATCTCTTGGAAAGTTACAATTTCGACTGTTTCCGGTTTCATAGTGTAACATTTTTTCTGAATGCCTGAAAATTAATAATTAAGTCAAATGGCACACTGCAGATAGATATTTTGATTTTCATAAAACATGCATAATTAATTACAAAACGTCGTATTTTCCTACTTGTGTTGTCTTAAAAGCTTTGAAACATAAATGGTTCGACCAACCTGACCAAGATAAATAGCTTTATGTCCTATACTAATGTCACGATTGCAGATCGAACGTTACGACCAAAAGCGGTGACTAATGAGCCAATAAGTCACCGAAATATGTCTTATATCCTATCTATAAAGACGCCTTATCAATCGGTATACTTTGCATACAGAAGTGGTATTACGAATTGTGAAATATAAATATTTTTATTCCAACTCCATCCTCCCATACCTTCAATATTATTTCGCTTAAGTACCACGTTATCACACGTTTTCCTGGTGCCAATGCTATCAGTGTTTCAGTACGTTGCCAGTTTTCATACATCATTTTCCTTCGTTAATTCAGATGGGACGGACGCATTATAATAATTTGTGTTTTTCCGCATTCAGTTTTGTGTGTCGGTGTCTCGTATAGAGAATAGAATAGTGTTTGAATTTCGTTAAAAGTGTTGAGTTTGTCAAAATGCTGTATTCACGTAGAAGAACCTCTTTGAACACTTTGGTGATAGATTTAATGACAAAAAGGCGAGATTCAAAGGATTCGCCCATGGCATCGCCAGCGTCCGACGAGGTAACAGTTTATTTCTCATATTTGCAAACTCTTACGTTGTTTATTGATAGTAAATATTGAGGCATATAAAAACGATGTTCCGATGGCCTTGAATCCCCGCCAATCTTATCAATGACTGATTACAAAATGATTTTTGCTATAAAAACGTAGTGTGTTATGAAATTTATTCAACATCGTGCCCGTTAAAAGGTCACCTCGGCATAATGGCGATGCGACGAATTAAAATGTTTCAACATTGTTATAGAATTATTAAAATAGAATAAAAAAAATGTCCATATTTTAGGAAAGGTCAAACTTTATTTTTATTATTAAATAAATATCCCTAGGAAACGTTTTTATCACGTGTATTTTTTCCTTAAATTACGTCAATAGTATAAATAGTGTAGTTGGCAGCGACTCTTGTTTACGGTATCAGCTGTTTATACTCGCCCTATGTAATTTGCGAGTAAAAAAATTGCTGTGAAAAAACATGAACATTTTCCATTCTTATTAAGATAATGGCCCAGCCCAATGAACTATTTTTGTTGCTACTAAATTTTCGCGGTCATTCTTGTCACACCGTACACACGAATGCTTTTGGCGTCATATTACTATTATACTGTTCTCAGGGCTGGCATATGCCATTGTAAAAAATAAGATAAACAATTATAAAATCTCTTCAATTAATTATTTTATTTGTGTGAATGATGAATGGAAGTGAATTTCTCATTTTAATTTGTTAAAGAAATACAAACATAGATAAATAATTTTACTTTTTTGAAATAAACATTTAATTTTTTATTAATGAAATTTATTAAAATGTAGCGTAAAAGTGGCGTAGACCCAAAAATATACCAATAGCACCTACAAATTACTCAAAAATACCATTTTATTGTCATATACACTCCTATAACCTTACATCTTTAAGTGATGATTAAATTATCAATAGAAACGAACGTTGGTTACTCATACGAACAATAGTAACACCAACAAAAAACAAAACAGTTGGCAGTGGCATCCTTACCCACCGGATACAGGCACTCCTGCGCAGAACAAGTTTCTGTTCCGCGCTGCTTATCACCACCCAATTACATTTTAAACTCTTTTAACTTGTATTAACTTTACAATTAAACACCAGAACACTCTTAAACAATTGACTCTTAATTTATTTTTATTTGTAATTACTAATTGAAATTCAATACGATATATCAAATAAAATAAATGTTAATCATTCAGTGTGTAAACATCCTTATAATATATGGTATATTTACCCTAATTTTTATGTTATGTAAAAAACCGGACACAATGTCTATGATTTAATTTTAGTAACATCCTTATTATTGAGAATAATGTCTAAAAATAACACCATTGTATGTATAATTATGTTGTATTGGTTGCCGAGTAGTGTCTAGTGAATAGAATATTTTGTTCATAACAAAATAGCCGAAGGTAACTAAAATAGTTGGTAGCTAAGTATAGGCACCATACCATGAATAATTATTCATTAATTATAATTAAATTACTAAATGTCACTTTCTCATTGTGTGGGAAATCTTTAAAAACAACAAATTACTTAATTCGTAAAAAGGTTTTTGAAATTGTATTTTAGAATATGCCCTTGCAGTCCAAAAGAACCTTGTATTAATTATTGTGTCATCCTTATTAATAATATGTAGAAGAGGTCGTTTCCCAGCTGTATAAAACTTTAAGAGATAATAAACTTAATTTCGTATTTATACCGACCCTACCATACGTAACTTGCGGTCTACGATATATGGAGTAGAATTCCATAGAAGGATTTTTTGTAGTAAAATAAAAAAACTATGTTTTATAAATGTGTTACAAGGGTAACCGATTTTATACTTTATATTTAGTATCTAATCCCTCTGTGCCAAGCTCATGAGAACCGTCCACAAAACAGTTACTATGACATCATCTGCTATTGAAGATTTTTTGCTGCAACGGATCATTGTACCTCGAAAACTATAGGGCAAGCAACTGCTTGTCTACATTTTTAGAATTAAAAATTCATTTGAGAATTCAATATTCCAGTTCCATAGAAAATCGATATTATGATAGTGTATGAAAATAAGATTAAAAACATAAGACAAAAATCCTTTTTAAATGTTCCGTGTAACAAAGACGTATTTTCCAAACGCAAAATAGAATGTCTTGCGCTTATTTTAATTAAAATCAGACTGCAGCAATACCATATTGTTTATTTTTACTTATCAACAATTCGTAGTTCTTAGTTTATAATTGTATAGCTGAATATATTAGAATAAAAAAGATTTGCAGCTATTTCCAAGATCGTCTTATTTCGAAAGTCACGCACCGTATGTTTGTTTCTGGTCGTCATAGTGACAGTTGCACCTTAACGCAGGTGTCCAAAACAGCTGTCATGCCATTTGTTGCTATATATCCCATAAACCCTTTTAACAGCATGCGAAGTTTAGAAATTTACTTTATTTCATACAATTAATAATAATCATTTCTTTTATGTCTTTTACAAATATAGTCCATTGTTTTCTGATTTTGTTACTTTAAAATGTGTAATTAACATTCTAATAAACATTTTAGTAATAGAATTAAAAAAGAAATGTGTGTTTGATATGCCATTTGTTTGTTATTATTAACGATGCTAATTAATTTTATAATTATAAAACGAAAGCTAATTAGAACTATGTGTTGATATAATTTGTACTAATGATTAAAAATGTTATTTGTTTAAAACATTATGTGTACTTCAAACATATGACGATAATAATAATAATGAACGATTTGTTACCACAATTCCATAATGAGGTATTTCCATCATTGAGGAATGCTACAGGAAAATAGACATTTATTTATTTTAACTAGGAACAAATAAATAATTTATAATAATTACTAAGCTGTTCATTCTCTGTTGCTAGGCGTAAGATTTTCTTCTATTAAGCAGAACTGAATTCTATGCTGTTCCATAGGGATTTGCGACTTGTTGTTGCAATTTTCGTTCATAGAAAATAACCAATAAACATAAAATAATTTAATGAACTCAGCGATGCCTCTTCGTTTAATTGCAAACTCTTAATTACGTTTCTCATGTCCTATTAAATGAGTAATTTCGGTTCTTAAAACACACGTAATTAAACTTTAAAGAGAATTTAAGGCAAACTTGATAAATATATCCATTTTTTAAGCAGGGTAAATTTCTAACACCTTGTCAAAAGTAAAGTGTCCAAAACGTGTTAAGGAACACGCAATCGTTAAATATTAATATCGTGGTCGAAAACTAGAAACGGAAACGTGGTATCGATTTTACGAAACGAGGTGTGTTATTAGGTAAAAATGTAAAGATTAAAGGATTTGAAGTGTTATGTGTAATATCATTAATTTGTTTAGGAACTTTACATTTTTCTCACATCATGTTTAAAGCTATGCTACGAAATATATTTCACTAGACTTTTGCTTCTCTCTTTAGTTGAAGCGTTATGGTAAACAGCCAATAGTTTTCAAGCTAGGTATAATATGAAAAAAAGGTCAGCAATGCAAAATGCGCTGAGTTGTTTTACAATTTTTATAAACATCAAATGTAAGAGGTATTAAGACCGTTCATTACCCATGCAACGCCAAGTGTCATGTATTTAATTAAACCAGCTCACCACACCGTTACCGGAACACAACAATACACTGTTGTTTAGCAGTAATATAACAACATAACAATACACACTGCTGTCCTTAGGACAATAAAGTACAATATAAATCGGCAATGGTAATAGAATAATTACTACTAGTAGGAGACAATTCGGGAGAATCATGCTTTTGCTTTTTTTACTTACTAACTAAACACATGGTAGTGTATCCGCTAAGTTTGCATGTCAAAGTTTTTTTAATGATTTAATTTGGCGTTTCGATAAAATTATGTTACGTTTATTATTCAGTACAAAATATCTTTATATGGTAAAGAAATTTCAATTATTAACATCATTTAGGTTTAAAGGTAAATTGAAATTCGCACAACGTAAGAGCGATTGTTTTACCGATGTACTTAAACTTGATTTCTCTATTGTGAACTGTTCAATGATTCTCATAGCGTGATCGTAATTATTGTTATTATAAGATTTCTCGACGGCTTATTGTAGGCCGATTTATGTGAGAATAAGCTACCAAGAACGGTCATGGGTTTCATAAATCATGACCGTATTGCACTTGTGGTAGAAAAGAAAGATTTATTTGATATGAAGATATGTTACACAAGTCTAATATTTTAGAACTAAAAGTATTGTACATATTCAAATATATTATACATATAAACCACTGTACAATAATTTTACAATATTTGTCAACAAATTACTAAAATAAGTTCTACTAACCATACTAAACAATGCTTTCTAAACTTAAAAAAAATCGTTTGTAGGCAAGTCGAAACGTATTGAAATCCGTAAAAATTCAGATGATCGCATGACTAATCGATGTCTTAAGTAATTTTCATACATTTCGACTTGTCTACATAACAAAAATATTCGTCAGTCGTTACATAACGTTGTCTAGGCCCGCAGGTTATTTGCACATCTAGTGTTAAGTTTGATTGTTTTGTCACTTCATAATTTAGCACTTATGAAAGCATGAAACTTGGCTTAACCGTGTTATTCGACGCGTATAGTTATTGCTTCTTTTAGTGACTAATAACTCAGTAAAAAAAAGAAAACCTATTTCTTAAATCGAATGAAATAAAAAGTACTAAACGATTGAGGTCGGCACTATTCACAGAATCTGTAAAATATTTTCGGTCTGTTATGTCTAGACGTTGTTTAAAACGTATTTACTTTTCACGGTAAGTATTCCACCTGAACATGTCCAGACATGTTAGTTTTCAATTGATTTGGCACAAGCTGCGGCTATTTAACTGGAAAGTGGATTTTCTTTACATTTCGCTTCTAACTCCGGCATGAAGAGTTTTGAATACAAAGACTTAAATTTTTTAAAACATTTTATAAAATCGGCTGAACAGAAATATGTTAGTGCTTATCTTTTCATGTATTATGTTACAAAAACACACATATCTATTTTTATCATTCGATTTGTAATCGAGAATGCGCACTCCTATGTTCTCATTAAGCTGTATTTGTCATAATAGTTAAGAAAATAATTCTTTAGTGCTTTTATTGTCAGTATATTATTTTGAAACGGTCATTATTTTGAATATTAAATTAAATAATATGAGGTTATTGACTCTAAATATGCTAATATATTTATACAGATTTAACATTGAAGAAACAATGGATTTTAAATTAAAGTATCTTTTGTGAATTTAAAACGCATACTAATATGCCTTGAGCTTGTTCATTACTCAGCCAACTAGAACTTTTAAAAAATGAGATGCTATTTTCAGTTTAATTACTTAAAAATATATTTTTAAAATAATTTTTATGGTAGATCATTACTAATTGTATATTTTTGTCTTCAAAATATTCCTATTAATAGTAGTATTTAAAAAACATTTTCTTGTTTAAAAAATCTACAGTAATTTAAAGTTCAGTATCGAAATAAACATGAATTTACATTTTAATTTGCATGTTGTTAATCGGCATGTAAAGTTTTATTTTTATTTATAAATCACACGACTATCAAGACAGCTTTTATTATCAATTCTAGAACGTTCATTCATAAGTTTTTTATGATAATATATTCATATTTAACGTTCACACGTGGAAAAAAACTTATTGTGAGAAATGGACCGTTCTATTCAGTATACCAATCAGAGCACTTACATTTCTAGAAATTCTTTTTGCTCTCCTTTGTTTTATTTGCAATCTATTCAAATGTACTCATTAATTTGTATTGAGACGTTATTCTGTAACTAGTTATTAATTACTTATTATTTCATTTATTCTTCCTTTTTTAAAAAACAAAGTATTCTAGGAGTTAGCGCCATTTTAACACTCTTTCTAAAACGTAACACAGCCTATACATATCCCACTGCTGGGCATAGGCCTCTTCTCCTATTAGGGAGAAGGTTATGGAGTTTACTACCAAAGGCGTGGGTTTGAACCCACGACCTTTGGTATAGATCCACGTCTTCGCACCACTAGACCATCTCGGCTCTTACTATAACACTTTGTGTACACTTTCTATGCCTATTTAACTTAATCGTCTTTTAATCTTGCGTAGTTAATAAAAACCTTAATACAAATTAATCCCTCGTATTTTATCTAAAATCAGAACTTTTTAGTACTTCATAATAAATGTCAATGAACTGTTAACAGTAAGTACCTATCAGAGCGCGGTAATTCTAAATAGCAATTTTGCGGTTATTACTGTTAATTACCAGTCGACGCTTCCTATTAATAGCTTGTTTCTGTTAAACCAATACAGTTAATTAGTTTATAAGTTATTCGATTATGAGCAATTTTCTGTTTCGAACAAATACAAAGTCAGACAATAATACAATACAAATACCGCTAAAAACAATTGTTTCGTTGTATGTTGATCTTAAACATTTTATGAGCCAAAACGTTATAATAATCTTGTGTCGCATTTGACGATAAATTATTACCAATGTTCCTCTAAAACATTGCATTTTCAATATTCGTAAAATTAAAAACGTCGTAAGTGGAAACTCATTTCCTGGCTTGTACTAGACTTCAGCAAAGTAGGTCATTGAAACAATTTCCTTTTCAATAACAAACTTACTTTATCGTATTTGCTATCTTTTTATGTTACATATCAGTTGTAAAATATGTCTTTACGTAATTCATATAAATGAAGATGTTTGGTAAAAACATCTGATTTGATTTGTTAATAAAATGACTCGAGATTACTCATCGGGGTCTCCTTGTGCTTAGTTGTTTGACCACTTCAAGACATTTAAGTTTGCGGTTTCGTAATTTTACTGGCAGTAACGATCAAAATTATAATTTAGGCTTTATTCTGTATCAAATAGAAGCTATAGTATTTGTATTTTACCTTCACAGACACGTCAATTGCGTTTAAAAGCGTAAAAACAAAGCAATATCAACTTTAAACCCAAACAGAGGGATAGTAATGAATTCATAGAGCCCAGGTATACGATCTGACTCACGCATATCTTTTTGCATCAATGCCAACCACATAATCATAACACGGCTCCTTTATTACCAGGTAATAGAGTTCAAATTTAAATGATAAAACACGAAATTATAATCGGCCCGACGTAATCGTCTTACTGTTTGAATAAATCAGTGTTGCAAGCAGTCGGAGACAGGCGTTGTTTGCAAATAGAATAAACGATGTACATGCAACGTGCGTTTTCCTTTGTTTTTCTAAAGTTGCATTCGAGAAAAAAAATCCTCTATCAACTAATCAGCCTCTACAATAGCTAGCAATTGTAACAAGAGCACCTGTTTGTTATTAAAAGCCATTATTTCAAATATATTTATGCCAACGAAGAGTTACTTATGTATCTTAAATTTTAATTGTCTGTAAATTGTCAACTAATTATATAGTTTATTATACAAATTGTAGCCTAAAGTATATTGCATCCACAATATCTGGTACGTAGTAGGTACGTATAAAATGTAAGTAAAGTTGTCATTCTCTTGTGATTGTATCAAGGCTAAATGTTGGTATTCGATGAATACTATTTATTCTAGTTGTCTACAACTTATTCTTTATTTTGAATTTAATTCAAAATCTATTTTATATCCCTCACTAAATAATTCACGTGGACAATAGTAGGTACTTAATCTAATAATCACAGAATTCGTTTTTGGGCAAAGAAAATTTCTCTTTTAATTATTTTAAAAACATTTCCCGTTAAAAAAACATATATTATTTGAAAACCGAAGTAAATTTATCTTTGTAACAGTGCAGCAAACAAATTGGTGCTGTTCAGTATTCTACAAACCCTCTCAATGAATGTATCGCCTCTGTATGGGCTTCTGAGAACTAGTGAGCCTGAATGGATATTGACTCGTTTGATAAATGTTTATTTGACTTTATTTCAATTGAACTTGTAATACAGTTCTCTATACCGATGAATATATTGTTACTAGCTTAATATAGTGTTAATATAGATTTTATAGTCAATGTAGGGAAGACAGCCTTATATTCTGACTGGCCGTGACATGTTTGTCATACATAAGTTGTACGAAATCTGCTCTATAATTTCTTAAAAATGAACAAAGTTTCGTTACGATATAACAGTATGTAAGATACTAACACATCCAGCCGACTAGTCCACTACAAGCCTACCAGTTCTATGTTTATTAATATGTGTAATAACTAATAAGAATGCATACATTTTTGCAGATGACAGACCTTTCGTAATGACAGTCTGATACCATAGATAAAACACACGAATTGAGCACAAAAATCGCACCAATTTGGTGAAATGTAACAGTCAATATCAGAAATGAAAAAGATTTCATTCAGAAGAGACATAAAGAGCGATTTCTTGTTATAATATCATGCGACAAAGTACTTTGTAAACGTCCAACAGTCTATGACAGGTTAGATGTTACCTCTAAGAATAACTAAACTTCACCCTGCACTTATGGAGCATTGCGCCGAAAGTGCTCTGCCAATTATTGCATCCAAATGTCTGCAGTAGTAAAGTTTTTGATACACTGCAGTTCAAAGCAAGCACATACTTGCGAATACTTAAATATAACGACAACCAGGTGCTAACTTAAATATAAATACGATGTTTTGACTGTTTGTAATAATAACTTTGCTGTTTGTACGAGTTCTCTTGAAGTTGACTTGTATTTAAATTGATGTATTTAATTGAGCCGTGCTCTCGTTTCAGTCTATTGTTGTTTTGTCTATTATGTCTATAATTGTAAATTTGTTGTAGATCTCGATAGCCGGTCTTAAGTACTTAGATTTCCTATTAATTTAATGATAGAACACTATCGGTAAATAGACTTGATTTATTTGTTTTCATATTTTTAGAAGAAAATAAATATTTCTTATAATAATTATATCCATCGTTAAGCTTAATTAATGATTTAAAAGTTCTTTATACTAATATAGAGATATATAGAGATAATATATAATATTTTAATACATATTTACATTTTAAAATCTACCAAAACCACTGGTAACATATTTCCGTACAAAACTACATTCAAACAGCATTCGCTCTTGAAAATTTTCCACATTTCCATATAACGCTAACGGTTTCGTATAAATAAAATTACGGTTTGTGTAATAATAAATCGCATCTATTTTTGAGCTTCGGACGTTCGTTTTATTTAACTTTATACGTTTTACGCCGCGTATAAACAGTTGCATTCGAATGTATCGAATGAATCTCGCGTTGAATTTCTGTATTTATTTTTAGAGGCTTCTGCGAACGTGTTGAGAATAACGATTAAGTTAGACATGAGATCGAAATACAGAAAATAAAAATATTTTCAATAAAGTATAAAAATATACTAACTCACTAGAAAATAAAACTTATAGCTAGAAAATACTGCATTTTGCTACTACTGGATAAAGATCTTATCTGCTTATCACTTTAGTAAGGTCCTAAGCGCACAGAACTTTCTGCTTATGAAAATCTCGTTTCATTTAATTGTATCGATCACTACATAATTACTATATTTCTATATAGTAATTATGTAAGTGGTTATATTTGTCTTGATGCCATTTCTAATCTATTCTAGTTCTAGAATCTGTGTGTGAGTGATTTGTGGGGGCAGGCGTTAAATTGAAGATGATAATTTGTGATTGCGAATGTTCCTGAATAGAATGCTCATAATCCTTAGTGTTTATTGATAAGTTTTGTCGTCTCTTTTTAGCAGGTCTCTATTTCTGGTCTTTAAATGGATTTTATGTTTGAATATATTAGACTTCAGTACCAGTTTTCTGTCATATGGCTTAAAATGAACAATACAATATTACTCATTCTATTATTTACCATAGATATTTTTATGTTCGTTGTTTCACAGTACAAGAAATAGCTCAATAGCTGTACCTTATTTTCCAATACCCACTTTTTGACGTCTAAATCAATCAATGTATCATGTGAAGTCACAAATAATTTCGTATTAATCAATAGGTATGTATCAAACATCGATAACCGTTCAAAGCAAATATATCGGCGTGTTAGTTCAAGTGACACACGTCTTGGCCTTCAGTCAAGTTTACACTAAATTCGAGTGCTGAAATCGCACTTGGTAAAGTAACTTGATATAAATTAGTACTAGCTTCTTTTTTTCATTTTTACAGTTTTTGATTTATAATTTATTAATTGTAGAGAACTAAGATCGATATTAATGCCAAAAAATTAGTTATTTTCTAATGTTATACAATTATCAGATTGTACTGAAAATTTTAACTGACTTTTAACGAACTGAATTATGGATATCTGTAGCATGTTCCGTATTTGCGTAATAAAGGGACATATTTTATATTTTGAAATAGTCATTTTCTCAATATACATACATAGTTCAATGTCAATAAATAACTAAGAACAAATAAACATCTAATAAACGCCAATGACGCAAAAGCTTGTGATAAGTTCATACACGCTGGTTAAAAATAATTCTGTTCCAATTTTATGTTTCCTCATATTAATGGTGTTACTGCGTTTAAAATATGTTGTGCCATAAATTCTTCATTAATTGATAATCAGGATTTACTCGGTTTTCTTTCGGATTTAATATGTTTTCCTGTTGGCCAATGTAGATTAGGCACATATGGTGTTTGTACAACCGAAGTAGGTCACTGTTGTGAGTTAAAGTTATTTTTTTCCGATTTTCCTAGTTAATTTATAGCGTTCAAAATCTGTTTTGAAGTCATTGGGATTTATTAAATAGCATTAGTTACGATAAAAAATAAATTCAATGTCTAAATAGCTTCGTCTAACAACTATAGCTATTTTATTATGGATTTATCGATAGCATAGAACTGAATTTATTTTCATTCAAAAATTTATTTTGGCTAGTAAAGAAAGTCTCGAATATTCGTAGACTTAAAAGGAGCAAATATATTTTCATTAAAGGGAATTTTCGTCGGAGGAATCTGGAATGCTGTTGTATTTTCGGAAAGTGCATCCAACGGACGATCGATCCGTCTAGTAAACTATATATAAAACTATGCATTGTGACCCACTTAAGAAGTTTACCAGGATATTCTATCAAACCGGAAAGTTTCGACAACGACCGAAACTATCTCGAAAAGTGTCGATACTCTGAACGTGAAACGGTTTTAGCTCTAAACACAAAATATTGATTTTGTAATGGATCTTTTTACGGCGTAAAGGAAGTGGTATCGTCGTGAAAATTTTAGATTTTATATTTTCATGGATTTTAATATTTCTGAAGAAAACCAAAAAATAATTTTCACGTGAAGTTTTAACGATCTATTAAAATATATTTTAATAATAATTAATTGAAGATTGTTCTTTTCTAGTTTGGATTTTGATGAAATTTAGTCGTTCAACTCGTTTTTTATAGCTTTTGTATATATTGAGGTGAAAAATAAATTAAGTAAAGTAAAGTA
>DVVJ01000385.1:0-15458 GCA_018234505.1 Junonia neildi neildi
AAAGGGGCCCCCGGTCAGGTGACCGGGGGCCCCTTTCGGCTGGGGGCCCGTGGCTTTTTGCCGGAATGCCACCCTGTAGTTACGCCACTGGATATAAGTAGTTTTTGATAGATTTAGTCAGGTTGCAATTTCATTTTCAGAACGTTTAGCAAGTATAAATAATCAACACAAGAATAATTTACATACGTAGGGGAAAGTGGGGTAGATTTTTACAACCGGCACCTACATACACTAGCGATATTTTTTATAGGCACACATCAGTTTATGTGTGGTTTCGTAGCTTATTTATGTGTGTCTTGGCTAATGAAGTTTGACAGCGGTCCGTGTAGAGTTTATGACGAGGTAACACGAAAAGTGATTTGAGCATCCTTAAGTAATTTTGGAACCTACGTTTGAACATCTTTTGTTTATGACAGGTGTTTTCTAGATAATTCATTACTATTTTATTTAGTTGACAATACAACTTAATTTGAAAATTGATACATGAAAAATGATGTACGTGGTTAGTTTTTTTTTAAGAAATAATTTTCTTTCATATTCTTGTAATGGGGATTCATACAGCTGTAAACGGGGTACATTCATACAGTATTTTTGTATTTTAGTTTTTAAATTTGTCGTGAAATCATAATTTTGCCTTTACATAATAATATAAATTCCCTAAGAATTACAATAAAAAGGTAAAAAAAAATAAGTGCTGAGTAGTGGATGACAGCCAATGATAAAAGCTATCGACACAATTTTGGAAAGAAAGCTTTCTTTGCAGGAATTAAAAGCCAAATATGGAGTTACAGAAATCAAAATCATTACGACCTTTTTTGATGTTCTTGCCCTCCCCACATCCTTCTCTGGTGATACGATGCCGCTTTCGTAGTAGTCAACTTGTATATTTTCTCACAAGTCCATAGGCTGTATGAAAGTGCCCCGCGTGTGGGGCATATTCATACATTTTCTATTTTTTTTTAAACTCTTACGAAACGCCGCAAAAGTGTTTCTACACAAATCCAATATTTTAAATATGTAAACAGATAGTGAGACTATTAGTTTTTGAAGAATCAATACAGATATTGATGTTACAGAAAGCTCTATAAAACAAAATATAAAAACTGTATGAAGCTACCCCGTCTTCCCCTAATAATAATTATATTAAAGCAATAGTGAAACTAGAAATAGGTCCACAAAGTTTTGGTAGTTTTTTTCAAGAAAAACGGGCATCGCACACTATAAATAAATATTTGTACAAAGTCAAATACAGGAATGAAATCTATGAGGAGCACTGAGGATACGCCGGAAACTTATATGACTATATTTTACGAGATATTTATTGCAAACTAATATTAATCTAATTGCTTAAATTCTTATATGAAAATAGCATGGACAAACCGATTAGAATTCTTCACATACGTTGAATTATATTTAAACACGATCGCAAATTCGCTCGCCTGGACTTTGTACATAAAGTTTTTAAATGTCTTCTCATAACTCTTTTACTTCCACGGATGTTATGTTTATCAAAAATAATCGCCAGTATCATTTTGCATTAATTACATAGGAGAGCTCTAAATAAAATTCACTTTGTTTTTTTAGAGAAGAAGTTTTACTTTTTTAAAGCTTCCATTTCTTACGCCAAAATTCGTATTGAACTTTTATACAAAATTAATTTAATTTTGTATTTAAATCACAATATCTTTCGTTAATGTAAAAATAATCATATGTTACGTAATGGAAAAAAGCAAATGAGTGTTCCAATTAAAAATAACGTTTGTATCAATTAAAACATTAATTTTATTGTCGTGCGATTATTTGGCAAGCGAATTATACTTTGTAATTATAATTTATTGTTATTTTAATGGTTGTTGATTTAATAAAATATAGTTAAAATACTGAAAAAAAAACTAGCAAAAGTGAAAAGTGAAGTGAATGAAAACATCGAATGTATCGTTTTTTATAGACATACATTATCTAATTTGTTTGTAACAATTAAAATAAGTGAAAAAAAAAAACAAATTATTACGTAGATAATTATTTTATATTTTATCTATACCTATACGAGAAATTAGTCAAATCAAAATTCATTATTACAGTTATATAGAAAGTATAAGTATAGTAGCTTGTACAACGATAGGCTGTAGCTATTATTATTATGTATATATTATTAGGAGGCCCAGTTCCCCACCCCTTCGCCATTCATTCCCCCTAAAAAGCCGGCAACGCATTTTGTAGCTCTTCTGGTCTTGCAAATGTTCATGGGGGTCAGCATTCACTTTTCACCAGGTGATCTGCCAGGTCGTTTGCCGCTCTATTCCGTCATAAAAAAAAGCTATTAATCCGTATTAGAAATCGATAGTTCAATGCTAAGATTGAAATCATTTATAAAATTCGTTGATTGCAAGCCAGATTACGCTATAACAAGATATTTTTGAATAAAAACGTGGAACGTGGGAAGAATGACGTCATATTCACATCATAAGCACACAAAAAATATTTTCGTTTTAAAAAGTGCATCATATCTCCGCTAAAGTTTGCCAGAGGGCAAAACAATTAGTTACATAGATGAAACATTTATAGTTGTTTGGACTATTGACAGTGAACTTCGATGCTGTAAATAATAGGCGATAAATTATACAAAAATAGTTGTTGACACATGTCGCTCTGCATATGGGATTCGAAATACAAATACCTATATAAATCACAATATATTTTATTCGCCAGTGGAGACATCTGATAAGTAGAAATCAAGAGTGTCTTTCTTTGTTTATATCCTACACAACACGATTCGATAAAATACTGTTAGTGCGATTGCTATCAAACTCTTGTTTGCGTTTTCACGAATTATATAATGTACCTATATTACAAGTAAAATGTATTAAAAAGTATTTATAACTAATATTGGACTAGCATATTGCGTAGCATAGCGTTAGCGTAGTAGATGTACTCGTAGCTAGTTCTTAGTTAATTATTAGGCACTAGCTGTGTGTGTCTACGTGTACTACGAGTAAAATGTAACAGATACTTTTCTACATAAAAAAAAATATTACATATTTTTTTGTTAATTTAGTTATTGATGTCAGTTTAATTTTTTTGCAGGTAACGTATGCTACGAAGTTGCAAAGCGCACACGTTACTTGCTGTTTAAAATAGACAAATAACACGTATAACTTCTTTCATTCAATATATTTTAGGAGTCGTACGTACGTGTTGCAATGTTTAAAGATTTTAGACTTAATTTTAGTTGTTTTAAGGTCGATTAATTTTGTTAAGTATTTTATTTTACACAGTTTCCATACTATTAATAATAGGTAGCCGTATTAGAATTTAAACGCTCGTACTGGTCCTCCACAAGGAATTCCATTTTGTAGTTCAGCACGTTTTGTACTGCAACTTACCTAAGTTGCAAAAGCCTAATGTAAACTGCTTATCGCCATTTAGAAAGTATTGTTTTTCCTGATGCAGGGCCGTTAATTGTTGAGGAATCTCCTGGTACTCCACCAGCAACATTTCATCTGGATGCGAGTTTCCGTAATGAAAATTTTAAATTCCCTAAAAACCATTCATCTATTTCGAAATTTTTATACTCGTCCTACTGCCCCTGCCCAAAAGCGGTAAAATGAGCCTAAAAACTCATTTTTTATGTTGTTATTTGCACTTTTCAATAAATTGGTCTTTTGGTTTGCCCACCCCTAAAGCCAAATTTGCCAATTTGCCCATCCCTAAAGCAAATCCGCCCATGTGCATGATGACTAACATCAATCGCCTAACCGTCTCAAAGTAATCGAACCAAACCCGTTAAATATACGTAGTTAGTGTAGTTACTTACTATGAATATTTTTGGTGATCATTTCTGGTCTTCATCATCAGTTTCACTTCATCAAATATTATTTTTCGTGGGCAAATCTCTCGAATTTCCTCGATTTTTCCAGGATCACTTGTGAAGTAGAGTAAGGTATATTATTTTAGTATGATTAAATCAAACAAAAAAAGAATTTATCAAAGCCGTCTTCAAGCAATAATAACAATGTTTTAAATTAGGTTAACTGAAATAAGGACATTATTATTTCAAAGATTACTAAACCCTAAGTAAACTGTCAACTTGCTATGTCAAAAGAAGGAATAGCAACAACAAGTAATACTTATAACAAAACAAATTCTCGGCACGCTCAATATGTCTATTTGCGGTATCTTCTTGACATCGTCACTAGTGTGAGGTAAAACATTTCATAAATTATAATATTTAACAGAAAAACATTTCTTAAATTTCTAAAAATATTTTAGACATTCTAGAGGTCATTGCTTATTGATGGTTCGACCTTGGGTCGCCTAGCGAAATTAAAATTATCTTCTTTAATTTTTTAGAAATAAAAGTTATAAGCTTTAATCATTTAACCGTGACCTGAAATAATCTCTCCTTTTCTATTCGTTAAAGTATGTTGATTGAATTATTTACGTTTTGTGAATAAAAAAAGTCATGCTCAAAAGATTTTATGTACCTATATTACAAACTCAGTGCATATGTACTTGTTGTTGCTATGCATGTATTCAAGAATCTGAAGTAGTTCAAATATAAAAAGATCTGCGGATCTAATGAATTTTAAGCCTTTAAAATACTTTGATTTAGAATAGGTGATCAAGCGAGGCCTCTAGAAAGGAATCGTTACGGTTGAGTTTGAAAAGTCAAATAAGTTCCAGTAACTTATTTGACTTTTCAAACTCAATCAGTAAAATAAAGTAATCTAATTTTTTTCTTAATAGCTTCATATGTTAAAATAGTTATTAAAGAAATCAGAAGACAATTTCTAAACAAAATTTAACAAATTACTCTAATAAAAATTCTTCTCGTCATCATAGTATAATTTCGCAGCAATAATATTTTTATGTAACGTTTTAATGTTCGATATTAAATACATAGCAGTTTCAGAGCAAACTAGGCAGTTAAACATGAAAAACGAAATGTTTACTGGGCGTCGTGTAGCGGGGCGGGCGGCGCGCCTGGCGCCGACGCGCGGCTCGGCAGTGCGCGCCCGCCCCGGTCCGACACTCGACGTCGGCTCGTCAGCGACACCACACAGCCGCTAACATTAAACGATCATTATATTCATCGGTAAGATATCAAGTGCTTCTCATTCTACAATACCGCGAGTGTATGCAGCGTTAGTCCAGCGATCTTGTGATCTCGGAGTGAATATAGCCCTCTCTGTCTCGTTGCGCAATTGTTCTCTTTCTGTAGCCTCCCCCTACCCTGATCGGCGGTTTAGAGGGAGATCAGACCACTACTACGACGTCTTGACAGGGTAACAGTGTCACTACAGCACGTAAGTTACCTAGTGATTTAAAGTGTTTATATTTTTTTTGTTATTTAATTACTATGTTGGACGTAAAATTGACTTTATGTAGAGATTTTACATAATCACTCAAATTATAATTGAAATATTTCAAAATATTAATTGATTACTCTCGGTTCATGTTGTTACGGTTTTAATAATTCTATCATAATTAGAATTTACAATGTTATTGTTATCGTACGGTGATTTATTATAATAACTACTTGTTTTTTAAATTTTTAAATTCTTGAAGGAAGATTTTATTGAATCAAAAACAAGAGCATGAATCATCTTATTAGTGAAACTTCATTCCATGTGCATAGGTATGTGTTTAAAGCTTTGAGTAATTATGTCACAAAAACATAAGGTGTGTAAGCGACGTCAGGCCACTCAAGCCACCTGTCTGGCCGGCAACGGTGCGCGGCGTCGGGAATGCTGTGAATCCGATACGACCGCGCCGCGACTATTTTGGGCGGCTCCTATGCGAGCCAAATTTGCAATCTGTACTAATCGACGCGCCTCCGAGTATTTTTGTATTCATTTCACAATACTATTTTTTTTTTCGTTTCGTCTTTCGGCACTTACGCAGTCCGCTAAATAGGTCTAGTTGACATTAAAGAAACAATTTCGTTAACAATAGAAGATGTTTATGGCAACAAGCGATGGAGATCAACAAAATATCAAAATGTTTTCGACATTGGCCTTCATTCTTGACCTAAATGATAATTTTGTTTATATGTAGGTAGTTTTAAATTTTTTCAATTTCGAAAGTTTTTTTTCATTTCTTTTTTAAATTTGGATATTCAAGTATGAATGCATTTTCAAATAGGACAATAATTATAAAAGTCAATTTAAATAGCGTTTCATAAATTGTTTCTAATTTTCTCAATTTTTTTACAGCCTGTTTTATTTAACAGGAATTATTTTATATTATGCTACCCTTAGGCAGCTTTTGGATAATCGTTGAATATTTTGTTAATAAGTTTTGTTGTTCAACTTCAACGAAACACGATTCAAACGATTTGTTTTAATTTAAATTATTTCACTGGAGTTTTAAGATACAATTATCTGGATATTTAATTGTATTCATAGGTTTGGATATTTACCTTTGTTAATACGCGACTGAACATTACTTTTAATCAGCCAAATCACTCGATTTAAACGAGCTCAGCAACAAATGCATTCTTGAATTCTTGAGTGTGGTGCTATCTATCAAAACGTCCATCTCTGTTCGATCGAAGATTTGATGAATGGCGATTCTGCTTCTTTATATATAGCACTATGACGCAAATGCTTCAGGCATTTCGTAGCAAATTCTGAGAAGACGTAAATTTATTAGGAAAGGTGGACGTAGGCGGATAATTTAGACTGAATTAATAGTTCAGACGTCTTGGCTTTGTATTTACATAAGTGTTTAATGTTACATATATGACACAAACGATAAACAACCTAGAATTACTTAGCCAACGTCTATTATTACGCAAATTACCCATCCATTTATTGTATTTACCGGAGCTGTTTATTTATGATTAATACTCAAGCTTCGTTTCGTGTTTTCTACGGATTATGATATTTGACAGCCCAGCTTACATAATTAGATTTTGCGACAGGCCGGTGACTTATACACGTTGAAACTCGCAACAAGGTCGTCACAAACTTGAAAATAGCTGGGCGATGATAAAGCGTTAGTAAAAACGGTCGTTCTCGAGTAATTCTCTACATCAGAGAGATTGGCGGTCGGCCAAGTCCATGGGCCATTCGAAGCGAAGCAGCCACGGAGATAGCTATTTGTGGCCCAGCTGCTAACGTTGCATACGTCATTGCTCTATTTACGATGAACCTTAGCGCTATTGTATTTGTTATGTCACCTGGACGACAAGAAATACAAAATTTATTTGCTAACTATCTCGTAAAGTACAAAATATTTTATCGAGATGGGCGTAGCCAGAAGTTTTGCTTTAGAAGTTCCTAGACTATTTTTTTAAAGCACTGAGATCAAAATTTACTGTTTTTGATGGCATTGGCTTATCGTATGTGAATTTTTAAGATTTAGTTAGTCTATCCGGCATCCATCCTTGGATGTTAAATGACTCTTCCAGGCTACGCTCATCGAGACTTTCTTAAATAAAGATTTTCGCTTAAAATTGTTTTGGATAAACTTAACTATTCCTTTCTTTACAGAACACGAGCACGACATAAATCGCCAAAATGTTTAAAAGTCATTTAGAAATGATTGGCAGAAATGAGACGCCGTCGAAGAAAGCCAGATTTTGGCAATCCTTCGTGCGTTCTCTAAAAGGTAAAAATGACTTCCACTTCATTAAGAATTGATTATTGTAATATTGTCAAGGTTAAGATGATATATTTAAGCAACGTTTATGTTTTATACTCTGATTTTAAAGCAAAACTAAAATTCGTGACTAGGATCGGAAGATATCAGAGCCGAGGAGAGGTACAGGCCGACGCGCCGCAGCGTATTCCCAGAGCTGCTGTCCACCTACCCCTACAGCAAATCCATCTACGATGACCCCGTCGGCGCCGCTGAGAGGATCACCGTCCCCGGATACCGCTACCTGCCGGTCCACCGCGAAGTGTACGGATACTCGCCGCGCCCCATCTATGCCCACAACTACCCTCGCTCCCTCGAACAGTACAGGCCAAGTTAGTATAAAAATATCTAACATTTCTGATCCATCTTCAATGGACGCTACTGCCAGTTACCGCAAATGCAATAATTCAATTATACTTTAAAGCTTGCTTCAATTTGAGTATAAATAAATTCGCATTATAACACACCTTGTTTTTTATCAACACACTTATAATTTTGCTCATATTTTGTATATTTTCTATCAATTGTTATACTCTTATGCTTGTTAACAAATATTATATTATTATGTACATGTATATAGCCCATTATCTGTTAAACAACTTTATCAAACTCTGGTGGTTGTATATTAAGCGTAGGATTTAATACAACAATTTAATTGTTACTAAGAGCATAAAGTAGCATCATAACATTTTTGTTCGATGTAAATATTGGCATATTATTTTAATTGTTTCAGCAAAAGCCGGAGCCGCTTAAATTAGTTTTTAAGCAATGTTAGTTACCACGGATATTAAAGTTCATATTTATACAGATGTCATAGAAGAAACATCGTAAAAATATATAAAAAAAGATTCTATACTACATGTAATGAAAATTATTAAATTAAAGTCTTTAATTCATCAACATTTTGTTAGTTCTTTATATTAAGTCATAACACTGATGAAATACACCGATTTGTATAATTTTATTAAATAAAACTTATGCATTTAAATTATGACGTGGACCCTGTCGAAGGCTCGGAGATTTAATTGATGATGAATCGATAACCATTACATACTTATTTGTTACACACTCACAGACATTTTGAATTCGATATAAGTAATAATTATATATTTGACTGAACGTATGTACGTACATTGTATTTGTTAAACATCTGTGCTGTCCTTTATGATATTCAAATGTTACATGTCTTTTTTTCAAATTGTGCTATAAATAAATATTAGAAGAGCATAGAAACCACGGTGACAATATCATTACATTATAAATATTCATATATTATTAATATTATTATGTATGCTTATGTATTTTCTTCGGTATTACATGTTTGCTTGCAAGTTATCTCATTATTCATTTGCATGTAGTATTTAATAGAATCGCCTGTTACACATAACATTTACTCACACTTATAAATATCATAATATATTTATTCGACGTCATTGTTAAATCTTCAAGCATTTCCCAGGTTGCTACACTTTTTCTTTTAAATTTCCCCCTTGCCTAAATTAAATACGATATCAGAGATATTTTAGTCTAAAAGCCTGTTCTACACGAAAATAGGTAAGTTTCACGCAGGTGCTGTGATTACTACTACCCGAGTTGAATTTCATTATATATTGAAGCTTACGCTAAAATTTATCTAACAAGTACTAATAAAATTTTATGTCTTCTTTCAAGACTTACCATATGCCTGCCATGTAAGTATGTATTTATAGTTTTATTAGTAAAGAATGAATCTTTCCTTACCTCTTCCTACTTTTTCTCGATCTGCGTTAAATTTGTTGTCCTCAGAAAGTCCATTTTATCGGATCGACAAACTACCAACCGTCTTTTGGATTTTTATGTCTTAATAATGATTTTCGTCACGTTTTATTTGTAAATACAATTCGTTGAAATGTAATTCTCTTAACAGTTTACCACGTCCCGAGGCGTATCCGACGAGGCGTTGACCCGTTCGACGCTCACAAGGCGTGGCAAGACCACCTCGACAGACTGGCCGCCATCGATCGCCTCTACCCCTCTCGCTATGGCCTCTACTTAAAGGACCGGGCGTACCCCATCACCGACTTGTCCGCTCCCATCATCGACCCTCTCGAGCCCAAGAGCCTTAAAGGCATCGAATATGAACCCGACTCCAAACCTCACTGGGGATCAGGTAAATACTAAACAACTATTTGCACGGTAGATTAAGCTAGACTAAGAAACGACTTAGATTTGCCCATTCGATTTTTGCTATGAGTAATCTTGAGTGATATTATGGATGTAATAAGTCTTGTCAATTTTTTGATTGACTATGGAATTGTATTATGTCTCTAGTCTTTATAAGTGTCTCGGAAATGTTGATTATTTTTGGAAATCACGAATGGACAAAACTCGGTATACGAGCTGGTTCACGTTATGAACTAGGTGATGAATGTTTCCAATCGTTTAATAGAAAGTTTTTTAAAACCTTCAGTACATATCCAACTGGAACATCCATGCTTATGTGAATCACGTGGATTCAGATACTGTAAACAGAACCATCACTCACTATTAGATTCAATACACATTGAAACTGATAAGCGAGTAAGAGCTAGCGTTAATTAATATTTAAAAATATTTTAAATTTGTGCAAAGTGTGCTGTCTTATTTATACAAATTTAAAGTATTTTCAACAGTTATCTTAGCAATTAAGATTTTCAATACGTCATGTTTGTTAACGATTATTCATTTTATTAAAATTTACATTATTGTTCAAATAAGAAATAGAAGATTCAAAATTTTGTATATATAAAACTGTTATATTGTTTACGTTATATCAACATCACATTAATTACGAATTTGTTTTGAATAAATCATTGTTAATCAAGACACCCTCGACTAGAATAGGCGTTTAATATTATTATATAAATACTTTTACACCGTACTTTATAAATAGTACAAATTAATTACATTAACTAACCCATTCATATTTTTTCTATTAAAATATAAAAGAGCAATCCGTGTTTTGATTTAGTAGTTTAGTACCTCCCTCTCATTATCGACGACAAAATTTATAAAGTTAAGTTGTTAAGTTAAGATTGTTTCTCAATCTATAGTAGTTTTGTAACAATATTTCTGGCATACATAAGCTTTCATCCGACATGTGCATGTTGCATTGTATATAGCGCAACACTCACCGGAATGTCCACTTTACTAAGTGCGTTAATCATGTCAGTGAACACTACACTCTGTACGAACTTGAAATAATTAAATAAACGTACCACGCTAGAAGTCTTAGATTTGTTTGCGTGGTACTGACTGTGAGCCTTACCGTGAAGGAGCGTGGCCGGAGAGGGTATCGGACATATTCAAAAAGGACCCATTTTTTGCTGATGCCGAAAAATGGGCCGGTTTTGACCGCTCGCTACGAGGGAAATCCCCCACACCTGTGAAGCCAAGGATTAGTCCACCACGAGACTGTGAGGTCGCATTCGATGCCGACGGTAAGGGCAACAGACATTGTGTCTTAGTACAATCCCTTCTTGTTATAACTATTTAATATTTCAGTATTATAAGAATCCTATTGGAATTTGTTACCGTCTTCACTCCAGCACTTTTAGTCTCATTAATAATTCTTTTATAACTGGATGTTCTGATAAAAAAGTATATTTTTTGAATGAAATCGGTGGATAAGTAATCAGGACGTCCTTATTCACGATAAATATCTTTGTAGTGTTAATTTTGAGTGTATGTGTTCTTTGTGTAAAATTTGCTTGCACGAGGAGAGTATTTATCATCATCAAACGTGGAGAAAAGTTCCATAAAGTCATAAATATTATCATTAATATCATTTTTCAATTAACAACACAGTTTGCAATCTCACCTGATTTTTGCACAATCATAGCTCGTGTTCAAAGCATGTGCAATTGTAAATATATATTATTTATGTATTTACTTGTTCAATATTTTTTAAGTTTAATGAATACTTATATTATTTTGTGTTATGGATATAAAATTTATTCAAAAATGTTATTTATATTATGGAAAGTGAAACGATTGCCATGCCTAGAAGACATGTGAATTTTGTTATCTTAGAGTTCTAATGCACTAGAAGCAGGCCGCTTTTCTGGTTTAAGGGTGCATTTAGGCTAAACGTACAAAGAAATAGAGCATTCTTCATAATTTAAAATAGTAACGAGCAAGAATGAGAATCAAGAACTAAAATTCTCGCACGAGATGTAGGCCGATAACGCTCTCAGCTTACTGAGTACGCAAACTCTTAAGTTTGCGTACTCGAGTGCCGTTTATATCAAGCGAGCGAACATTCTTGGAATGTCCTATAGTATCTTTTTGCACGTAGTCCGAACGACGAAAGAATGCTCTATGTCTGTTTACACTAAAATAATTTAATAGAATGGGGATAGAACGAGCACTAACTCATCTAGTGTACCTAAATAAACCCTAATATGTAACCGCTTATGACAATACAGACGGACGGACGGTTAGCGGTTATACAATAACACATATTAAAACTAGAAAAGTGGTCGACCGCTAGTGCGTTATAGCTTTTAGTTTTCGAATTAATACATTCTTTTGCGTAAAAATACTGGTTAGTAAAGTGTCTTCTTCTTCTGATATTTTCAATCTTATTTGACACTTATAAAACGTGTATGAGCGTAAAGTGTTTTATATGTGTACGTAGTTTTAACATAGTGCATTACTGTTTTATATGTCTTACGTAGATACTTATTATAGGTGTAATGCAGCTTGTTTATTTAACAGTGAATAGCTGTAGCGCTTGTTTCCGGTGCAGGAGCGATGACGAAATGAAACATGTCTGTTGTCCTGGCATTAATTATTGTGACGTATAGGTGCGCCGCTATACAACGCTGGCGGACTGCGACGCAGGCCCTGGGCCGACATTTTCAACCCGAGCCCATCCTTGCCTATCTCGGCGATCACCCGGGACCCCTTCTGGTACGACTGGCCGGAGCTGAGACCCATGGCACGATGGGACCGCAGCCCCTCCTACATCCGCGACTCGTACCTCTCGCCTGTCAAACGCACCTTCCTCTGGGACAAGCACCCGATCAGGCCTTTAGGTTAGTGTGTTGCTGTATATACGCAAGCCGCTTTATTATCGACTTGTACAAACTGGCCTATCTCATCATCGGCAGCTGTTATCATTATAAATATTCTTTAAAATTGAACGACGTATTTTAATTATAAATCTCTGGTCACGACAGATCTAATGCTCTACGACAGGTTCACAGTGGATGATTTGAGCAAGACTTTACCCTTCATTCGTAGTCTGTAATACAAGCATCAGGTATCTCTTCGATGGGTAATAAGAATATAATTGTAAATTATAATCTGCAACAAGTTATTGTTAAGTCCCTACAATAATTGCGTGTACCCATTCTGATATGATGCATTGTTTTTTGTATAAGTAGACATGTTAAATATTTTGTAAAATCATACTTTAGGTAGACCAGATAAAGCATATTAAAAACCCATTTTACTAACAGCATTTCCAATGCAATATAACAATATTGTCAACTGTTTGAGAATGTTATTTTTGTCCTAAATCATGCATTATTTTATAGTACGTATTATCAAAAGTAGTTTTATCTATAACGATATCGATAAATGTTTAAAAATACATACTTTTAAATGCATGAGTAGTTTATGATCAATTTTGTTCCTTTTAAACAATACTATACATTAGACACATTGTGTTCTTTTACCGTAAATAAGTATAATAAATAAAAAAATGTGAAATTATTCCGCAAGGACCCACCACGACGATACACCCGAATATTACCCTATTTACCGAATGTTACCTACATTTTACCGCATCGACTCTACAATATACCACATTCCAGCGTTTTATTGTATGTTTTAGAATTAAAAATGAATTGGTTACTTTCAACAAAATATTTATTTTCTTTTCAGCTGCTGCTTTCTAAAGAGCCAGTCATCGACCGCTAAAACTTAAGTTATACTTTACAAAGCCTACTATTTAATTTATTTTATAATTGTTTTCCTATACCAATTATGACTATGTTACATTTATTGTTAACCGCAACAACTTAATTTATCCGGTATGAAACTCTTCAAGATCTCAAAGACTGCAATAACATAGTCACTGCCACGGAAATGAACTTTGTTACAATCAATTGTTTTTATTATTATTATTTTTATGTACTTCAAACAAAACAAAAAAATCAATAAAAAAATATAAAAGGTTCTTGTTTTTATTTTTATTATTACCAATTTACACAACTGAAACTAAATTATCTCGTAATGTGTAACATAGTGCATTACTGTTTTATATGTCTTACGTAGATACTTGATTACCTACGTAGATATTTAAACATACAATGGTGCATGATTTTTTTCCATTTCGTATAGTTAAAAAAGTGAAACGATAAGAATAAAAATGACATTTTTGATAACTGATATAGTACTCTATTTTAGGATAACATTTCGATGATTAGATCCAATAATTTTCTACCCGCAGCAGAGTCCGTAAATATGTATGTGATGTTATTTAGTGGCTTTTATGTTGAGTTAACTGAAATACAGACATTTTTTTTTCAAAATCGAAGTGATGTTTATAAACGGCCTTTGAGAATTGGCGTGGCTAATAATTTAGCATTCTATTTGCCTATAAAAGTTATTTGGCGCCTGTGAAACAGACCCAATCATTAATAACTACAAATTTTTAAATTGACACAAGCTCCTCACGAAAATTCGGCGTAATGTTAACATTAGCTACTTGCTCTCAGTTTACGAAAACGTTACAAAAAAGAAAAAGATTACTTTGCTTAAGTAAGTAGAAGTATACTTCTACTCATTTCCATAACCCAAAGACCGTGGGCGGTGGTGAAACCTTAAACCAAAACTAACAAACATATGACGCACATATCCGCTGTTTTTATTTCATATTATATATTTGTATTAAAAAATTAGAAATTATTCTAGCCTAATTAGTAGATTATGTAATGGGTAACTTAATCGCGTAATCGCAAAGAAAACATAAATAAAAATGCAATAATGTGGTTTCATGCTAAACCAAAAAAAAATTCAACTCTTACCTATGCAGTGTATCATTATTTTTTAATCCCCGCTCCTTAAATTTTTTTTAGTCTAAAAGCGCAAGGAGGGGTTGCGTCTATCTGTGTCTGTCGTAATTTGTTTTAACAATTCGGAGGTGAGCATGTATGTATGTTCTTATTGCGTTAGGTAAGTTTAGAACAACTTTCTAGTCACATTCGTACAACCTAATTTAATAACCTACTTAAAACTGCCCATTAATTATTTTCACCGCTACAGAATTTATTTTCTTACCGATTTCAGCATTTCTTACAGTCTTACATCCTATTTATTCATATTTTACTGCTCAGTAAATTAGTCAATAATTTTACAAATGAATGAATTCAAAATTGCCGCTTTTAATAATATTGTTGTGGCGACGACAACGACACATAGATATTAACGAGCGTGAAACAATAACGTGTGTACAAGTTTCGGGGCTAAGATCCTGCCGAATAGTTTTGCCGAATATTCAGCTATTCGATCAGGGGGCTTGCCGAATATTCGGTATTCGGTGTACTGCCGAATATACTATTCGTTGCAAGCCTACAAAATAATAGATAAACAGATATTAAAATAAATTATCTTCACTGAAAACATTCTTACCAAAAAAGTTAAAAAAGACGCCTCATTTCCTTGGTTCTGGTTGGCGGTATTTGAAGTCGACGTGATGTCCTGTTTTTAATATTCGATGGATTCATAATAGGGAATATGCATGTGACTCCAAAATTGATTAAATATTTTTATTTGTAATCTTTTTC
>DVVJ01000386.1:0-15458 GCA_018234505.1 Junonia neildi neildi
CTCAATCTGTGTGATTTGTCAAAAAAAAAATCTTCCCTAAACCAGAAAACAGTAATTTAAATAATTATAGATTTGTAATAGAATACATTTGGCGTAGGTTGACAATTATTGACCAATAACAGTGGGAGGTTTTTGACAATCCTTGACCTTGTTCACTCAAGTACATTTGGTGCCAGACACATATTAAAACATGTAGTACACTAATTGCTTAGCGCGTTACATGCGCAATGCTATTATGATTGCAATTTCAAACTAGTCTAGTTCTACTATGTGTTCAAGTGATAAATTTTATTAATATCTATAGAAGAGTGTATGAGTGTGTGTGAATATTACAACACAAGCCACATAAAGAAAGTTTAATTTTTTAACCCACTTCAAAAAGGGAGGAATTTTCTCAATTCGACAGTATTTATACGTTTTTATGTGTGTTTGTGGATGACTTTGTCGTTTAAGGATCGATTATTTATCGATAAGGACTATTGATGATTGTTTTTTGTTAATTAAAAAGATTAAATGGGATCACCGTTAAAAAGTGATAGGCTCTGATAATGACATCACAAAAAAAATTGAAGGGAACTTTTGAAAATCGCACGAGCTACTAGAGCGTTTGTTTATTTTTTTATTATAAATTATTTGAAAGCACTAAAATTTAATGAAGGTCCGGAGTCTATCTCATGATGGAGCCGAACGGCAATCGAGGTAACGCTTCGATGATTTACCACAGTTACCTTGAATTTAGGCTTCATTATTGGTATTAATGAGAAATTCCCATTTAATTTTAAATAGAAATGCTTATATTTACCTAAGTACTTCTGTCAATCAGTTCCAAACTTCTCCTAAGAGTTTACTTAGTTAAAACCATATTCTTCCCTAAAATTGTTTCTACAAATCTACTATGTAATCATAATCTGAGTAATAAACGACGGTATGTTCAAGAAACGTAAAAAAAGAAACAAAACTATGAAAGAGTCTTTTCGCATTTAGAATCACTGACTTGAAACAGTTTTTATTTTGCCTCGGCGTGCTCGCATTGAATTCGAAAACGTGTGTAAACGTAAGAAAGTGAGTGTCGGCGTGCTATAAGTCTAAGGGGAAGTAGTTTACGACCCCGCGCCCTCGACGTTGTTAGGTTAGTCCGGGTTCTTTGATAACATAGAACAATGTAAGAAATAGATGAAACTTTGTTGAACAATGAACAAGATGGGGAAAAAGAAATGTATTTTTTTCCTAAGGCTACCACTTTCGTGATTTTCGTATCATGACGCTGATGTCCTTACGTATCTATTTATCATAAATTTTTTGTATTGAGTTACGACGAAAAATGTACCGGAGTATACATACCAACCAATTTCTTACTTTTTGCAACATCTATTTCATTGTACTTTATTGAAGTAGATTTTACTTTATTAAAATTTAATACCTTCGTGTTGCATCTAATTCATTTCCTTTACTGTTCAAACAAGAATGCACGGGCGTCTTGAGACGTCCCCCTAAGGTTCGCTGCAATTTTACGACCGACTGCCCCTAGCCATCTAGGAGTCCCTTGCACGCACAATTCCTTATGGAAAACAATGCTACCTTATAATATTTTAACCTTCCCCAAGGTTATAAGCCACTGTTCCTCCATAGAACTAATCTAAAGAGAAAAAAATGTTCGAATTTTTTCCAAACATTCAATATCTTCTTACCCCTTTCATCTTTTATCTTTTAAGCAGGGTCTGCTAATTATACGTATATTTCTAAGTAATAAATTTATTTATTAAGCTTTGAATATATTTTTCTAAATCAACCATTTCTACTAGTGCTTAAAATAATTTAAGCATCAGCTAAGAATGCACTTAAATAAATTTTATAACACAATAAAAAGAGATTTATGCGCTCTACGTAGAAAAATATTTTAAAGGTTCAACAAAATTCTTGCGAAACAAACGTACGTTAAGGTTATCTACAAAAAATATACATCAAACATTCCTAAATAAATCCCATTCATCATTTAGGATTTTATCGTGCACGTGACGAAGATTTATTATTGAAGGGCTTGTAAACGATAAAAAATATCGGCCCAATTATGGATCGTTTATTGGGACTCATGCATATAAATCAAAGTAATAACGCGGTGTAGTATACTACGTACGTTGATAATAACAGGGCAAGAGACCGGCTGAGACGTGACTAGTGACACTTGACAAGCACGCAGGTGAGCTAGACTGCTAGAGTCTTAACTCGAGCCTCTTAAGACGGTCTGAGTTACTTTGTCTTGTGAAGATAAAATGAAAATAATATTATAATTTTTTTTTTTATTAAATGATAAATGATTTTTTCTTGATTCGGAAATTAGGTAACATGTATCTACTAATTTTGTATCATAAAACTGAAAAGCAAAATATGTTCCAAGGTTAAACCATTTTAAAGATCAGGAAACGGAATTTTAAACTGAATGAGAAGAATGTGCCGACAATGTTTATTGGGAGGTAAAACGTGGACAAATGCAGAGTTCAAAGTGCCGGCTGTTCATTCCCACGTAAACTGGGAACCAGCGAGTGATGGCGAATTTAAAATTCCATTTTCCAGCATTGCGAAAAGTTCAAATTGCAGTTAAAATCACCTATTGTTTATTTTCCCTAAGGCAAAAACGGTATCATATTTCATGCATACATTCTTTTGTAACGGTTGTTTTACATCTATGTTCATTCAAGGCTTTTGTGTGTTTTTTTTTCTACCTACGTTTAGATGCGTTAATAGTAAATCTGGAACTGTGTTATTTTTGTGTAAAATGCCATGTTTAATGTACAGATATCGTAAAATTACACTAGGACCCTCAGTCCCTCACCCAAATACCTAAACGAAACAGGAAACAAAGTTAGAAGTATGCAAAGCAAGAAAGACAGACGGTATGCATGAAGAATGGGACTATTGGCGATGAGCAGATTCCCTAGCGGCGACTCGCAGAAATAGCGTAAGACAGATACTATCAAGTGTCAAGAGTCAGATACTTTTTAAACATGGATTAAATATGAAATCAAAGCCACTAAATTAAGAGCTAACTAAATAAATGTGGAATTAGATTACTTTCCAGATACTACAAAATAATCAATAACGTCTTTTAGTTATCAAAATGATATCAATACTCTTTTAGATTTCAATGTAATTTGAACCTCATCAAGAGATAGTATTTTCAACTACCTATTAACTGTCCAATAACGAATGCATATCACAGATTGTTTTTAAAATAACCAATCAATAACCTCAGGTTGTTTCACACATATTTGTTATGTATGTATCTGTCAATTCTGTCCTAGGTATACTAGTTCCTCAAACCGCCGCTAGGGAAATTTAATCGCCACCAATAGCAGTGACATAATGGGAGTGGGTTGGTCGTAGGCACGAAAATCGAACTGCAAGAAAAGTCAAAATTTAATGCAGGTCTAACCGATTGGTCAATCAGCGTAAATAACTCGGAATCTATGGGGTGTAATGTGTGAATATGTAACGGATCTTAAGATAAAACTAAATTTTGCGAATATTTCTTCCAAATTCGTCTAGTAGTTTTTATTTGATGTGCATAATGCAGTCTGCATACAATCATACATAGTTAGTTTTATATGATTATTTATGCCAAAATTACTTTTACGTACGAACAAATTACTTTAGAATTACCTAATTACCTTATAACATTTGCAATTTTGGATTTTATTATTTGTAGAAAAAACATATTTTTTTTACTAAATCATACCATCTATCCAATGTCTACAACAATTCTACAAACTACGTTAAGTAGAAGTTACTCTATGGTACTGTGGTACATCAAGATGTCACTAAGTTTAAACACAAGTTTTACTAGTTAGTTAATACTGTGACGTGTAGATGGCGTTAGTAGTAACTATAACGTTTAGTTAATAATAATTATTATTGTTTTTAAATATATTTTTACTGGAATACTGGATATACCTGTATAAAAAAATAGATAATAAATAATGAAATTTAATAAAAAGTTTATTAATTTTTAAATCACTTGATTTGGTTTTAATCTAATAAATTAAAAATTACTGTCTTTTTACTATTTTATTTTAAGTAAAAAAGTTTAGTAGATATGGCAAGAATACAATAAATAGTAATTCTTATGTACTTATTATTATTACTAATTTTATTATAATTCAAATAATTGTATTAAAAATATTGTATTGTATTCATTGTTTTTTTTTTTTTGTCAGATGTCAGTACATAAATTATTTTATTCATTTGTATTTTTTCATATATCCAGTTATCGGGTAGGTATTGATAATGTGGGCGTAAGAGAAATGACAACATAGATTTTTTTTTCCAAATAATATATTTACTAATGCCAAATCAATCTTAAACACACATCAAAACAGACATAAGTAATATGCACAATCTCACTTAACTAAGCTATAAAAGTAGATATACTCTATTTTGTTTTTGGAAAACAATTGTAAGAATTTATTCTCCTTTAATACTTCATTTGAAAATTATAGTATATATTTATTTACAAAGTTCATTTTAAGGCACATTTGTGATTTGCCATTGTGGTATAAGTACAAATATAATTAAAAAAAAACACGTGAAAGTCCGTCTGATGATGGCACAAAAATGTTTCAAGAACAATACATGGGTTTGAAACATCATAAAATAACTATATACAGACTTTCAAAAACTTTGTACGTTTATAACTTTATTAATCACAATATTATATCGATATTATAGTAGGATGTTATTTTTCCGTGTGAAAACGTTATGGCATCTGATTATAATTTAATTTTAAATGCTATTTTTGTACCATAGATAAGGGTACAGCAAAATGCCACAGAAAATATTATTGTTTACTCTTACACTCAATTTTATATAATATTTGTTAGATTTCATGATAAAATATATAATGTTAAAACTTTGTTTAAAACATATTTGTATTTTTATGATAAATGTTGATTTTTTTAGGTGTTGTCCAAAATTTGGTTGTGATGCTTTTAGAAGCACCAAAATACTCTAATGAATTAAAAATATCAGATCAAAAATCAGAGTTAAATAATGACAGGTTTATTACATAATAAGATAACAAAGCAAAAACTATTGAAAAATATTATTTAAGTAAAAACGATGTTGTAAATAAGCAATTCAATACTAAATTTTTTATGTCACTCAATAAGAGTGATTTCCATGTGTTTGTAGAAAAACCTTATATGAAAAACAGGATAGATGTTAATAAGATTCGAATGTTAACACAGATGTATAATTACATTGCGATGTTTATGGTCATTAACGAGTGGGAGACCGACGTATTAAGTACTTAAATAATGAAGTAATCATGGACGGAGTGTGTTAACAACTTCATGGATTATACAATTCGAATAACAGGTTAATATTTTTCATGTGTGTCTAAAAATATTAACATACTATTTCATATAATATTTTGATTAAATCTTTCATTTATATTTCAACTTGATATTTAATTTTTAATTCGATTTTCAAGATTCAAATAAGGCACTTAAAGACAACGATTTTTTAATTTTTTTTATACGTGAAAATATTTCTTTTTTTATATATTTAAGCTTATCTCTAAATAAAATTTAAGGTAAAAATTTTCGTTCTCAATGTAACATGTGATTAAATTTTCACTATAGTATTTCGTTAATCTCAACATCAGATCTCTTTAACCTTTTTAATAATCGCTCAAACATTGAGAATTCTCTATAAAATATCAATTCGAAATAACATCTATTGCACTAGCGTTAATATAGAAAAATTATTGTAATATTATTGCTTTAAACAATACGTTAGCTATGTACATAACAATTAACTATATGAAAATAATTGCCCCGGTTGCGATTGCTTAGACATTTCATTAATTTTCGAGATATTATTTAGTATATTATTAAGACACCAAAACACTAAACAATATACATTGATGTGAGATATTCTGTTAGAGATAATAAACATCAAGAGATTCTACAGGAGATTGCAACGAAGGTGCTAATGACAATATAATATGCTTCTCTAGACTAATCAATCTACTACACTTACAAAAATACAATTAATCACCTACGTTGATATTCATGAAAAAGTATAAACATTAACATTAAGCAAAGTTAACAATAATTTAATCTCTTCTAACTTTACTCTATTATTAAATAATCAATATAACAGTTTTATAGAACCACAAAAAAATGAAAACATTGTACATTAATTATTTATTAAGGCACTCGCGTTGTGCAATATACGATTTGTTATGTATAAATATTAAGCACTACAGATTATAAAATATAATTATTAAAAAAAAAGAACTAAACACGAATGCGAACTCATTTACTCATCGACCGTTATACTCTATGACGGAAGACATCTTGAATTTTGTTTAAAAATAAAACGTATCAAAAAGCCATTGACCAAGATTTTACGTGATTCTTTGGTGCATGGTTTATAGGGTTTTCTCAAAAAGGCTGTTAAGAGTCAATAAGTAAATGAAATACGTAGACTATCACTCGATTATCAGTCCAATTAAAACGTGCTAATCTATAATTTTGCGAAATTAATACCTAGTACACTTATACTTACATCCAGTTACCGCTATCCTGCCTCTTGTGATTTGGAGAAGCGACGTCACTTCTCGTCTCCATCATCCGAATATTTATGTAATTTGTACTATACTTAACATATAAATCATTTAAAAATTGTAGAAGTTAAAATATAAAAATCTTATTGTTTCTGTATAAATAGACATGCATTCAAATAGCAGACAGTTAAACTAAAAAATGATTTCAGTTTTGCGTCAACTACATTGAACCATATTTCTATAACATAGAATTTTCGAAGATGAAACAGTTTAAAAATAATTTCTAAACCATCATAAAAATATTTTGACGGCGCCAAATTTTTTGATCAACAAAACGAAACTTCTATATTTCGAGAATATAATATATAACTAGATCTAATAAATAACTAAGAACTAAGAGTTAAACGAGTTGTTTAAACAAATTTAGCGCCGCGGTAGGTAGGGTAACCTAACAACACTCGTGCTCCAACAACAACACGGTCAAGCGACAACAGAAGTACAATGTTACAATACAGTAAATATAGTCGATGGCGTGTGCCACTCAAAAAGAAATATAATATAAATTGTTAATAAAGTTCATCTTGTTATAAACATAACAGGCATATAAATGTTAATAGTTAGACTATTAAAATACATATTACATGTTAACGTGAAAGGCCCAACAGCTATAGCTACATGGTGGTCGATGTTCCGATGAATATGTTACGCGGCGACTTAGGGTCCTCCGGCGACCGCCTCTCCTGTTAGTGCCTCGGCGCCTTAGCACGCACCTAGCCGGGTTAACGAAGAAGAAACAGAATGTTAGTATCGATCACAATGTCATGGTCCGACTACACGAAGCCTCAATCGCGAGGTCGAACGCTTCAACGCTTTACGCTGCCGCGTCGCGCCGTCTCACCGGAGGGTTAGCTACTGCGTTCACGGTAAACTCAATCTTGGGCTATTCACGTGGACATATCGAATGATACCATGATAGGGAACCGGCACGACATGCAGCTAAAAGCGATCAAACTGGATCTCGGATCGATGTCTATGGTGTTCGGATTTAAAAGTAGATTTCGATAAAATAATATCGGGAGGCTATCAGGCATTCGTGCCGCGACATTAGATTCGTTTGCTATGGTCCTGTTAATAAATTATACAACGTATACTTAAATTAGTTAACTTAGTTAATGGTTGAAAATGTTAAAATAATTTAGTATGATAATGATAATCTACAGAATAGGATTAAATGCCCAATAGTTCCCATTGAGTAGAGCTCGAAACACGTGGAGTAGGTATCGTACGCAGCGGTGTTTCGAACTCTGCTCGAAACAAACAAGCATAGGTAATAAATTTATCACTTATGTATAACCATAGCACCCGATGCAAGTATGTAAGTTACTCAACACATCGCTGAAATACTTCAAAAAATAATAATTGTATATGATAGCATTCATTTTAAAAATTGTTAATAAGTCTGTGGTATTTATCAATAATGTCATTACATATTTGCATGTTAGTGACTCATATAATATAAATACATAGTTACAAATAAATCTGCAGTGACAGTAGCAGTTATGACAGTGCACTTCGTAATATTATTATGTCAATAATCGGGAACTTGGCCTTGTGGAGTTGCATGTTAGTCGTGTGAGCTACATTTGACCATAATATCACGTCATCAACTTTATTGACTCATTGTTTTTCCATTTGTATTGTATTATTACATTTTAACCGAAAACGCGGTCCCGTTCCAGCTAAAAATAAAAAAAACTCCAATGGAAAATTTCAGACAATTTATTGTATGTATAACTTCTGAAAATGCATTTAATATTTACAATCAACAATTGAAATAATATTTTATACAAACATATCATCTCTTATATAATTCTCTTTATAATAATATCGATAGCGTTCAGTTTTTAAAAGTATTGCATATAAAGCGTGAAAATACGTAATCGGCACATGGGTGCCTTTTCAAAAATCCACAAGGACACAAGTGCAAAAATCTTAATAATAAAAAACTTTCAAATAAGAAAGTGAATAAAATAATACCTAAGGCAATAAAATCAACTAGCTTAAAAATTTCATATAAAAATCTTATATTGACTAAGAAAACTTGTGATGAATATAAAAATGTTAAGTCAAAGGATGGGGCATTTTGATTAATACTGGAGCGATGGCACATATTCCGAAAATGCTCTTTCCTTTGACTAATACTGGGCGAAACTTACGAAAGAAGGACTTCACAACCCGAATGTAGCACCGGCATGGAATTTATCTGCTAAATGAAATACGACCTTACTGTAAACGACTTTAAGAGATAAGTTAGCTAATCACTGGAATTCCAATCCTTCTTCCCTAGAAAAAATATTTCTAAACATTACCCGAGAAATTGTTCGCATAGATAATGCATACGTGACTCTTAGAAGGCACATGTTGTGATAAAAATATTACAACAGGATTAATAGAACAAAATGAGTAATTTGGTAACGCTGATGTTCAACTTGGAAACATTATAAAATATCTCGTAAACAACACTGTTATAACGCCTCGCATCACAACATGTAACAGGTTTAAAAATCTATAAAAAAAAAGAAATATAAAAATCACAGTTACAAATTATGCAGTGTCACTTCAGATCCGGTATGAAGTAGTGATGGGCATAATATTCCTCGTACAAACTATTCGAGAACATAACTAATAAGTACACGATAGTATAGAAAAGGACACAGAGAGACGATAAAGCAGAGGCATTCACGCATTCTTACTGACGAATATGATTGCCATATTGTGATTGCGTCACACTAAAATTGTGGTACTAAGCTTTGAGACTGTCAAATGTATCGATATTATTATCAGCTATGGTATGTTGAGATTCAAAGATACCGATACATTAGTACCCATAGTACAGGCTTTTTATAGTTTTCGATACTGTAAAATGGTCTCGGTAGTTTTTGACAAAATTTGCATAAATGGCTAACAGTGCATGTAATTTAAATTTCGCTAGAGGTTTTGTTATTGGTTAACAGAGCCTCTAGCTCTTAGAAATATATGGAAGAGTTTTATGTATGGAAGAATGCCAGAAAATTTTTTTTTGGCAAAAACTTTCAAAACCCGTACTAAAGGTACATTTGACATGAACACCGAATATGCAAGCGTATTCATCGTAAGGCATGCGTGCACGCGCGCTTCTCACCTTAACAAAATGGCGGCGTGAGAGCGTTTTGGCGGGAATTAAGGCGCCGGTAAGGCAGTGCGCTGGTAAGGGTGCTCCCTCACCTGCGTCAGCCGACCCGCCCTCCGCACGATACCTAGCGGCATAGGACGTTCATTATCTGTGTCTGGACAGAGCGTTATGAAGCAACCAATTACCGTCGTGTGGCAACCAGGCTTAAAAAAAATTAACTATTTTTTTTTTGTTTTACATTGTCTGTAATGTTTACGTCGAAACATATTATTATTAACATTACAATTTTAATCAATTTAGAGTTGAATTTTTAAATTATTTGTATATGCCTGGGATGCCAATACTATTAAATGCTGAAAAAAAATTAATCTCATTAATTGTTCGACATAGAATTCATACAATTATTTCTTAGTTTGTAAACAGTAAATAATAACAATTACTGCCATTGTGCTCGTCAAAGTCAAGTTTTTCACTTTCTAGCAGCTTTCATTTTGGCAGTATCACTAACTTCTACTATTATGCTTATCTACCTCTAATTTTTATCTAAAATAACATATTATTGCTTTGGAAATATAAAATAAAACTTTAAATCTTAATTGATCACGTTTTCGGATCAATGTTCAGAATACAGAAAAGTCGATTTTGAATAATAAAATATTTTAAATCTGATAATCTGACTCGGCAACATGAACTGCGAATAAATGAAATAACCTAAACAAAATACGGCTGATTGATTTTTTTTCATAAAGCTCACTCTTTTCTAAACTAACTAGAAATCTTTTAAAGATAAAAATAATACTTAAACCTATGGTATGTTTATAAATATAATAATATGGCTAATAAATTAATAAATTATGACGTTGCTATAACAATAATATAACATTTTCGTCCTCATAATCAAAATGTTACGTTATCATTATAAGGTGGAAAAATTTTAATTTGTCTAGAATGTTCTTCGTCAATGTCTACAATTGAATGTTTATAGGATTTTTAGTAATCAGTGTGGTTAATAGTTAAATATATTACGATTGTGTTGCTTGTAATAAATATTCAATTTGTATTTGGTCCCTTTGCTTGTAATCACTGAATTTTTAAGAATTATTTCGCCATTCAGAGATTTTTTTCAGTTAATAAACAAAAAAGTTCGTGTTAATCACATTCGGGAAATCTAATAAGGATCGAAATTATGTTACATGCAAGATTTTTAACCAAAATTATTAATGGGTAAATCTAAAATATATGATTTGTGAATAGAACCGACTTCTACGAGATGCCATAAGTGATAGTAACTGTCATTTCTAGTTTTAAAATTTTTGAAGTTGACGTTATAATTTAAAATATTTTTTATCATATGAAATATTTGATAAGGATATATTTTTCCTTAGACATCTCGCCACAAGCCGGAGTCGTGTGTATAAACATTAACATATTGTTAATATATTAGTTGTATTACAAGCGAGGGTTATCACAAAAACATTTGAAAATTACGTGTGATCATAGATAAGGTACTATCAAAATAAAATAATGTATGTATATGTGTAAAGTTCTATGTCTTTGTATATCTAAAAACGGTAACTAAAAAGAGTTATATTGGCAGTTTCAGAACTATTCTATATCTATTAAACTGCCTTCGAACACTGTTGTGTATACGGTAAAATAAAATTTTTCAATAAATATTTCAATTATATTACTTTGTGTAAATAATTTAAAATGCTATATAATAAATAAATAATATTCTTTGTTTGTCGAGACATAAAATAAAATATACTTTGTATGACTGTACAAAACGGCTAAAGAGAAAACAAAGTTGGTTTAAAATTAAAAACATAACGTAGGTACAATAAGATCGAGTACTAAACTAAATCGTCCTTAATGTAAATCTTAAATCTAAGTTGTTAATGGCTCTTATGACTTTAGAGGCGTTTAAAAATCTGTCAAGGACGGTTAGGTCTTGCGTACACGCATGTCGAAATAATCGTACCCAGACTTGTCTATGGTAATTTAAACAGGCAGTAGGTATCAAGTCGAATCGATAGTCTGTGGTAAGATATTTGACTGCGACGTGCCGGGTTCTAATAATGTTGCGATGACCGTAACGATGAAGTTGGAAGCCTGTCGTATCTTATTGCGGTCTGCAATTGTGGCCAATGTCAAAAGCCAGCGAGTAGGTATCTCGACGCTGCAACCCCATTAAAACATTTAAATAACACTTCAGGAACTTTGTTATCCACATAATTGTATTAGTCTGTTAGATGAGTCAAATCTACTGTCGATTAATATTTGATCAATTTTGTAAAGCTTTCGTATTTCTTGTGTTATTTTAATTTTGAAGAACTAATTTACCGATTCGGAACTACGTTTGTGTCGACCTACTGTTAAATGGGGTAACAATGTAAGTAAGAGTTAGACAGGCAAGACAAGCTAAGCTATAAAACGAACACTGACAAAAAATAACGCATGCTTTTAATCGTGTTGTATTCGTACAAATATAACCGTTCGTGTGTTAAAAACGTGCTGTTAAATGTCATTAAATTAACGCGATAAGCTTAAATCTCATATCTAAAATCCTCTCTAAGATATTCACCTACCTAAAATTTTAATGACTACATTTTGTGTCTACTGGACGTTTGTAGGCAGATACCCGGTACCTATAGCGTTAGTTTTGTTTAATTGACATTTGATAACACCCATTTATATTGTCTAATTTGTGGGCTATTTCTCATAATTATCAGTACTCGTATAACGTAAATTTTCTAGGTTTTCTTACATTGACTATCAATGCCTGTAATGAAAACTGAAGCCACCGTTAATCATAGAAGAATACCGATCGAAAATTACGTTATCGAAAACTTTCAAAATTCTTACTAAGAGGCCGTTTCGATTATCAGTTCGAGATAACTAAAAGATGTTATCAAATGTATATACGTAAATAAAATCAACGGGCGAACAACCCACCCGTATGGTCGGCGGTGGCGTACTCGGCCGTCAGCAGCGGATTGGCGGCCGCGGTCAGCGCTGCGTAGTTCGCGTAATCAGCGTATGGAGACGCGTAGATCAGCTGATGAGCTGGCTCCCCTGGACTCAAGAGACCTGCTGCCGCCCCGGCCCCAGTACCGTTAAGGAGCCCAGCTTGGGCGCCAGGCGCGGTCGGTATACGAGGGGACAGGATCAATGGGGCCCCCAGTGGAGCTGACGTACGCAAGGCAACACTGCCAACGCCCCCCACTCCCCCGGTCGGCGCTAACAACCGCTGGGTCTCGGCGGCCACGCGACGCCATTCTTCATCGGCTGTGGAGTCCCCTTTGTTATCAATGGTTTATCAGTATCGTGTTTTATAGGCAAACGCTTTTAGAATCTTGAATTTTGATAAAATTAAATATGTATACTATTATTATAAAGGGAGATTTGTATCTATAGGTATGTAATGAATAAACTGAAAAAGTATTGGAAAGATTTCAAAAAAATTTATCCCTATTAGAATGCTACGTCATCGTTGATTTACATAGGCTAATAATATTTTATGTAACTTTTAGTAACTTTGTATACATGTGAAAAGCCGGAGCAAATTGCGCGATAAAAAGTTCATGATTTTAAAAGCGTTTTAACAAATTGAAATAATTTTTCCATATCGTAGTGGTTGCAATGAAATCACCCATGTTAAGAGTTAACAACCGTGACATGCCACAAATCAATTAAGTTAGTCATCTTAATGATGGCGGATGACTCATAGTGGTGGACAAAAAATAAGTCATATTTATCAAACAGTAATGTAGGTGGAAGTCAAAACGTAGTCCTTTTAAAGAGAAATTAATTCTATTTATTTCATGATTATTTTTCTTGTGTATGTCTCTTTTCAAAGACTGCGATTTGACTAGAAATATTTATGCTTAAGACATTAAATACAAAATATGTAGTGAAAAAAATAGTTCATGGTTACATACGAAATATTCGAGAAATAAAAATATATTCAAAATTTCTTAGAACCCTTTTGTTAGTATTTTGAAAGAAATATATAACACGAGGCTTTTGCAAGTTTGTTTGCTCAATTCCCATATTATGAACAAACAGTTACGATACTGATATGTTTTTTTGTGATCATAAGCCTTTAGGACAATTCAAATGACAATGGCTTGATATTTAAACACAAGTGACATTTCAAATAAGGGTTAGATACACGAGCAAATATAGAAACAAAACAAAAACTTTTATATACACCTTCCAGCTTTTTGGACCCACATCCGTTCACATCTTCACTCAATTAATTAAAAATTGAACACAGACAGAATTAAAAATGTACCTCAGAATTTGATGGGTGATAGAAAGTAATAACCAAATAAGATATGAGGCTGCGAGAACAAAAAAAGCCTGCGTATTTGAAATTTAGAGATATACAAAATTCAAACTGTTCTCGGAATCAAGCTTTCTTTTTTCAAAAAGTTGTAATGCAATTAGAAAAGTTATTTTAGTCATCTTGTGACAAATTAAGAAATAACTGTTAGGTCGTTTCGCGTCAAACATAACATATTTTAGATGTAAAATAAAGCCTATTGACACAATTTTCTAGAAAAAAGTTGCCCTTGCAGCCTCATAAATATGTTTATGTTAGGTCTTAACAATAGATTAGTGACAAAACATGAATGCGACCATACTTATTAGGCACTGACCGTTGACGGGCACGACGGCTTTCGTGCTCGAGTCGCGGTATGTACCATTTATAATGGCCAATTCCATTAACTGACGTTTCTTCAGTTCGTCTTCACCGTCCGCTTGCTGCAAAATAGAAAAGAAATAATTAATTATTACCCATAAACGGGAAAGATTCTTTTAACCCCTCAAAAATTCCACAAAAAGTCATCACTAAGAAAAACAGACTTCTAAGAGAAAGTTTTGTTTAAGCTGCTTGTAAAATGTTATGTTAATCTAGAAGATCCAACAGACGTTGTTCTGTCCAGTATCAGCGCCACCTATCGGGTCCAATTGTATTTTCAAACCTTCCAGGGACTTTCTCAAATATACACACAAAATTTCATCTAAATCTATCCAGTTGTTTTATAGAAGTTCGGTGACAAACATCCATACCAAAGAATTTTACATATAATATTAATATATATTTTAGACTTAAACAAATAAGTTTTGAAATAGAACATTGTGTAATAAAACCTAGTATTGATTTAATGTATATCATAGATCGACGTAATTTCATACACAACGTACGTCATATATCAGGTTACACGGTTTGCCAAGCATCAGACATGTAAGAAACTTGACAAACGCCAGCTACCTAGCATGAGGAATTCGGTTTGATATTTGGCTTATGATTAATTGTAAATAGTTTATTTCATAATGATCGCTATTAATTCTAATGATGGTGTATCTTTTATGTACTTTACTAAACAGTACTAAAAATTAACTTTGCCTAAATATATAAATGATATCTGATATGTTATAACTCATTTCTATTAAAGAGTGTAACCTATTCATAAAATAAAGTCGTGTATAATTTCGCGAATCCGTAAACAACAAAAAGGAAAATGTCATCTGATTACTCTTTGAAGTGAAAGAGAATACAGGTCAATAAAAAACTTTAGGTTTTAATGATAAAGAATTTCGAGTAATACAATTTTTTTAATAAACATGTTTAAAAAAAAGATAACTTACGGGAACCAAAAGGCGTTTGACCTCTTCGACGGCTCTGGCCAACTTTATCTTCGCCCTGTTCTC
>DVVJ01000387.1:0-15443 GCA_018234505.1 Junonia neildi neildi
TTAAATGTCGTCATTCAATGAACGCGCTAGTGATTCAATTAAGTAGCTGATTTAACCAGATGACTGCGACATATACATTATTTTGTTATAGTCTAGTATGTTATATCCGTTACTAATTTTATGATAGTTTTGTCAATAATTCAGAATGTAATGAATAGCTTCCTATTAAAAAAAAATCACAGTTCTTTTGCCACTAATTAAAAGCATTTATAAATTCTATTTTGATTAGAATAATTGTGCAAAAATAAGTATACCTACAGTACAGTACTTAATAAGCGTCGAAATTTGTTATGATCGTAATAATAAATCCTCGTCAAGTATTCTAATTCGAGTAGGTACTCAAAACTTATTGCGGAAATTTAATATTCACAATTTGCGAGTACTACTGGTATAATTATGTTTTATTTGATGTGTTGATGTGTTTAATGATATGTGGTGTAATTGAATTAAAGAGGCTCTACGACTTAAACCGGCTGCTCTAATTAATATTCCATGTGACTGTGATCTAATAGCTTTTTTATAGAATTAATTTTATAAAGTAACTAATGTACCCATGTCTCATTACGGGTCTCAGTTTTGATAAGACGGATCAATTTATCTTGTAAAGCGTACAAAGACATACTTGCTTATTTAATGAAATGACTAATTTAATTAGCTTTACGCAAATTTAATACGCAGGAGAAAAATAATAATTTACAAAAATAATAAAAAAAATTGATTTTAATGTTAGCAATCGTGGAACGCAAATCGTTTTAATTATCGGATATCGGTTATCAAATTAAGTATTTTTATCTAGGAACGTACTTTGTGTTTTTTCTTCCAACTTATTATTAAGGTTAAGGTCATTTTTATTAAAGCAAAAAAATGAATAATAGACTAATTAACGTTGCAGAGTTTCGTGTAACATTTGCATTGTGTGTGCAGCCGTTTTTATCAACAATAAACATTCGCACGCCTCAATGAGCACATCTTCCGTTTGTATGTTGCATGTTTACGTATACTTTGTACTGTCTACGTACGTAGGAGACAACGTGTGACGGTTAGTGACCACCTGTACTACTTTATGACAAGTGATTTTTAACTATTTTCAACATTAAATTTTTCGTTTCATTTAATTTCTATTATTTCTTCTAATTCTATATTAGATAGGTATTCCATCTGGAATAATCTGAAATAATCATCTGGAATAAGTGGTTCTTCATAAAATTGTATCCGTCATCATCTATGAAAAAGTGACAGACAACCAATTTTAGTAACGTTCACATTTATAGTATCAGTGGAATATTATATGAATTTAGACAGTCAATAGTCCACGATAGTTGTATTCGAAGAATCCTAAAATTGTACAAGAAACTTGTTCACCCTCGTCACAATGTGGTCAAAACGTGAGAAATGTTATCGACTCGATAATGAGGAATCGCAAGCGGACGTTTCAATTAAACCGTCGGTTCACGTGAAATAGAACGAGACTGGATTATCGAGTGAAAAGGAATTTAGAACACAATGAACGAAAGTACTTCACTGGGCAGAACAAATTAATAGGTTAATAATACAAAGTTATCTTGAGACAGATAATAAATTGATTAAATCACAGATAGAGCCAGATTCTATATAATTATATTAATAAGTTTTCAAAATCCGATATAAATCTATGACTCGAGTTATAATTTAATAGGTACTTGGTTATTTTCGTCAAGATTGAAATTAAGTATTAGTTTAGATTTGCGTGCTTAAATACGACAGGGATCGGTTGACTTAAATAGATTTTCATAAATATAACCAGGATACATATCTAATTAACAACTAAACTCAAAGGTTACGAAGTAAATTTGTATTGAATTGAATTCCATCTAATACGGTAGTAAGGCGTCGATTGTCTGACCTTAGTGTGTCAAGAACTCTCTCATGTTTCGATAAAATCTATTATTTATTAATATTACATTCGTATTAAATTAACATGCTTGACCGATATTTAATTTGGACCTTATGCAATCGATCTTAAAAAATAAGTCGTTAAAATACATCGAGTATCTTTCCATAAAACCAGAATGTTAATTTCTATTACTATTGTTTGTTTTGCTTGGCAAATTACGCATAACTATCTCGTGGAGTCGTCATAAGGAACTAAGGAAAGAAACACAAAATGCGAAGTTGCTTCGCGTCGTAACTTGTTTTACAGCGCATGCTGCAATTTTTCACGGCATATGCAGGCGCTGCCGCAGATTATAAAATTTTCGTAGGGTCACGTGTTTAAGACGAGGTCACAAATAAAATACTAGACTTTATAGTACAGTTATTTGGTGCTATTTCTTATTAGTCACTTAGAAGGTTACCGTGAGTTTTGAAAATTAGAGTTTTGGACATGTTATATCCGACTTTTACTTTGCCATCGAAGATTTTTCATTTGACATGTATGGTTTTGGGTGTAGAATCATGTCCACTGTGACTTCCCCCCTTCGGACATACCACAACTTGGCGCCGCTGCAACTCCGCCGCCGTTACGTTTTCCCATTATGCTTTTAAAAAATATTCTATTTACTGACAAAAGATATTATTAGTAGATACTTAAGCTTAATAACTATATGTGTATTATTGTTTATGAGATGGTAACGGTGTGTATATTATATATTGTCGTTAATAATAAGAACAAATACAAACATACCTACGTCATAACATTCCAGAAAGAAATATTTATTCTAGGTGCACAACACAGTCAATTGAAGTCATCATTTTAAATGACTAGTATTTAAAATACAGCAATTTCGAATGAAACTACTTAAAATTCTATGTAAACAAAGCAATCACAAGTCTACGACTCAGATTAATATCAGGCACCTATTGCAAGTATTTTCATATTTTTAATATTTTCATTTTTGCAACACGTCCTTAATTCTTAGACTAATAATATATAAAAAAATCACATATATCTAATAATAATTCATTCTTATTATTTTATTATGCTGCGTCGGCGCAAGAGATTTTTTTTGTTTAAATGGAACAGGTTATGCAAATGTTATGAGTTAGGTATTGTTTATTCGCACTCACATTGTTTGCTAAAATATATAAGAGGCATTGGTGCGTATTTATCTCTTTTGGCAATATTTTCGTAAGAAATTCCGCAAGAAGTGAGAGGTCCCAACATAAAATTATTAGGAACTAAAATGTTATTTAATGTTAGGTAGACATTTTTTATTATTAAATTATTATCATTTTATGGAAAGTATTAGGATTTAAGAATAAAGTGTGTCGCTTTATGTAAACCAAGATTGTTTTTGTTATTTTTTTAGGAATTTAATAAGCTGATAGCCGAAAACATCGACTATTTTTTCATTCATAAATATTTTCAAACACGCTAAATATATTCACGGTATGATTGAATTAGTCTATACAAGTTGCATGCTATGTAAATTTACCTGTCACACAGAGCTCCACAACATTTATTTAGGAAGCCAAAACGAATAATTATACGCTCTATAATAAATATGTATGGCGAGGTGGTCGATTGACGTCAACGGCCTCAGCGTGGCGCTCGCCGCCTGTGCGCCGCTCCCGCGCCGCGTCCGCGTGCGAGGCGCGCCGCGCACTTGCCGCGTCCGATCCCGGCTGACCTCCTTGGTCACGTCCTCTTGCTACGAAACCCTGTTTTAATCGGACATTTACCTCACATTCTGGATCATTCCTGGACTCCATCGGAAGAATTAATCGAATGACTAATTCATTTATGATAACGTCGGATCTGGCTATTGGTTTTAATGGTAAAAGTAATACGAATTATTTAGGGATAAACGTATTATCATATATTTTTTTAAACTAAATTTTTTTTAAACAAAATTAGTGTAAAAATATTATTAAAATTGCGGCGTAACAGTGATTGATGATTATGTGTGAACTTGTAAAATAATTACCTACTGTAGGTAATTTTTTTAATAATAATTCAATTAGCGTCATTGTTTGATGATATAATTCAAACGAAGACGCTTTTTTTGATATTTTTTATTAAGAGTTATTAGTGCAGAATAATGTAGTCGTAGTTTGGTTAGTGAGAACGTTATCAGTATTACCATATGTTGAGTTCATTTGGAAATTAAACTATACCTTCGGTTCGTTCTAAGAACTAAACAGATTACGCGGAAAAACGGGAATTTTCAACAGTGTTTCGGGCAAATTGTTTTAAGGAAAAAATGGCGTGACGTCAATTGTTCTTCGCTATGATCCCTTTATTATAATCACGTGCAATTAAAGTTACCGTGATGACGGTGTTAGAAATCTCTTATGCAATTTTGCAATTATAAAAAACAAATGCAATTTTGTTTATTTTCTGCTTATTTTTTCAGAAAAATTCTTATGATATTGTCGGCCTAGTTTATTATTACTTGTATGTCCATTGGTGAAAATACGTCTTCTTTCGTAAATTTTGTTACTTTTTAGTATACTTAGTATACAAAAGATAGTATAATTGTAAAAAAACGCAAACATTGAGGATCATTAATGGATATAAGTTTAAATAATATATGTTAATTGTTGGTACATAAATAAATTTCAATAGGTACACACAATAATATATTTTAATAGGTACATTTATGCAGAATCGTCCCACTGATTTTGAAATACTTGGTAAAATAGAATAATAGATCATGCAAGGATTGTGAAATAAAATAAACACTATTATACAATACCATACTATACCTATACATTTTATGCTTCACAGTTACTTACACCTGCTTTAATTTAGTTTATAATGGTCTTTATTAGTTTACAATATTCTTTAATGTTGATGTTTTGTGAAACTATGGTTACTGTTCTAACTCTACATTTCTATGAAGGTATACCTAATATTGTAAATTGCAAATTTATTAGTCAAATTAATAAACCTTTAGATGTTAATGTAAGGATAATTACATAGAGTTAATGTTAGTAACACATAATAAGGTCGAGATTACTGCATGAACTTTAGGCGTGCGGTCACTGATATGCAGTAAGTAATAACCATTGATAACCGGCCCTAATCGCTTCAAGTAAATGTTATTGTTTGGTTTGATTAATTCGAAATACATACTAATTATATCTGCGGGGTTTTTACACAATACCAACATTTAAGAAGAGTATATGCGATAATAATAATAATATAAATTATTTTACCGGTCAAAAAGATTTATAGTTTGATAAAGTTAGCTAAAACTTTTTTTCATAAACAAAAAAAGTTGTATGTTACGTATACATACATACATACAGATACCTAATGTTTTGTTAGAAATAATTTCAAAATGTTGCAGAAAATACTATTGTTTGTGAAATCGAACTCAAAATTGCCCCACTTAGGTTAAATTTTATTTTAATCAAATTTACTTTAAGTCAGATCCCTTTTCGATACCAAAGTAATTTTCTTAATATAATCGTAGTTTCTACTTATATCGACATTTGGTTCTAACTATAATATTTTGTAGCCTTTCTCATTTTTACTAAAATATATTATATATTGGATGTATGCATTGGTGCATTTGTCACTGTAAAAAAAAAAACAAACAGTATGGCGGGAATTTGTGACATAGGTAAATGTTTTTGCAAGTTTGTGGTACCTAGTTTTCTTTTTTAATTAGTAATTAATATACTCGTATTCACCATACGTAAAATAATGATAGAAATATGAGTAATTGAACCTAAAAATTAGTTGTGAACGTTTTGAACAATAATACCTAAACTATGTAAGTATAATCATAAGCTATTTAAAACTTAAAAAGCTTCACTTTAACATGGATATGTTACAGTTAAAAATGAAATAGGAAAACAGTTTATAGGTAGGCATGTGTATATATGTATTTGCATTCGTATACCTACGTATGTACGTACCTACAATAAATTATACTTGTATGATAAAACAAAAGTTTTTATTTGTATATTTACAGTTGAAACTTCATCTAAGAAAATTGCACGAAAACAGTCATTTGGGATAATAGATTTTTTAATAATTTTGAATTTTTTTTAAACGCCTTTTTCAGTGTATATTTTCAAAACACATATATAAATTATTACGGCTGAATAGTTTACATTTTGTAATATATAAAAAAAAATCGATTAATCTTAAGGCAACTCGAAATTAGTTTAACGTAACAACGGCGTACTGTTTCAAATAATTCGAGTGGCCGCGCTTATCTCGGAGGATCACTGCTGACGTCAGCACGTACAGGGTCGAGCACCAGTAGGCAGTAAGTACGCACACAGTACATACGCTTATTGTCCGATCTTGTCATAAAAACTTATTCATGCCATTGTCTCTTTATGCTGTTCATGAACTTTAGGTCTATGTACTTCGGTTATAGGTTTTTGTAACCGATGATAAATATTTATTGTAATCGTCAAAGCTTGTTGTTAAATAATAATTCGTTGTTCTGAAAGATGATGCACTGATAATGAGATGCAGGAATGACTACCATACTTTGTTGTTTGGTCCTTCGTTGATGGGGCGACTTACGAATAGAGCATGATACAGGGTGCTTGAAAGTATTCGTCGTATATTTTCAGGTGCCTACGTACAAGAGCCAACGGAACTCGTCAGATACTATAGTCGATCATTAGATAGATGCCAACTTGACAAGTTTAGTCGCGAGTTGAGTATATTACGAGTATTTACGTTACACTTATTGCACCTAAGACATGCAGTTTTTTACATTCTCTAGAATCTAGATAACCTTTTTTTATCATTTTGTAGTTCCGTAGCAATTATAAAGTGTACAAAATGTATCAAAAAATTCCCTTTTTCTTCTTTTTGGCTATTTTTGAGAGCAATTTAGATTAATATATTTTTTTCTGACTTAAACATCCTAAACGACAGAATAATCACGAGTATTCAGGTCGACGCGTGAAAAAGCATTGGTTGACGACAAGTCGTAGACCCAAAAGTAGAGTTTTAGTTTGATGTTAGTTGAGCCTCACAATTATTTAAGTTAACGAGTGGACGAAGTTCCCGAGTTTATAATTTTTAATTAATATATTTAACAAAAACTATGCGGAAAAAGTTATACGAGTATGTAACTGCTTTTTATTAATGGCTGCGCTTTCGAATACAACTTTTTTTGTACATACGATATTAATAATGTCATCAATCACTAATTCTTTATACTGATATTGACTAAAATAATTCATTTATAAGGTTATTAATTTCTTTGTGTCTAATTGTTTACTTTTATCGAAAACTTTTTCTAAATCGTCTACTCGTAAACTAATGTTATAGGATACTGACTGGTGTGGTAAAGGTCAGGTTTTTGACAAATGTCTATAACGGTATGTCGGTCAGGACCGTTTCACTTTTTATCAGTAACATTTTTTTCAATAGACACATTTTTATAATACTTTATCACACCCAAATGTCACTAGCATCATGTCACCAGCATCAACAGTTACATTAATATAAGTGTTTATTCGAAAGAAAGGTTTGAATGTTCAATTTCAAACTAAAATATGTAGTATATAATCAAAGTCGACAATTTTGATATCCTTCAATTTCTTTACTTCCTCTAATAGTGGTTCAAGTTTATTGATCTCGACCTCTGTCCAATATGTAACTTTATATAACTCTACGTTAGTATGCTCTACAATTATATTTCTTTAAAAATTACGTGACGTAACAGTTACTAAGTCAAGTATCCCAAAAAGATTTTTATTGTGTATTAATAGAAATCATTTCTGAAATCATATTGACGTATTTTTCAACGTCCTTAATTACTTTCGTTTCTCTAATTAGGTTTTGCAGTTAAAATATCATCATTCTTTTCTTTGCCTATACAATAAGCGACAATAATTCGAACTTAAAAATGCCCATTGTTTGTAAACTCACCGTAGCAAAATAATTTTTAACGGCCACATTGCAAGCCACCTCGACGTTATCGATTTGCAATAACCGTTCGATCGAGAAATTTCTAAAACTCTACTTAAGTTTTGTTTGTTGACTTTAAAACAATATTAATTTAACATTATTGTTTTGAGTAACTGTGCTTAAGTATGTACTTGCACTTTCATTTCCTTTTGAATGCTTATCTTAATGACTCGTATGTCACTTTCCCGTAACGGCCATTAAACCTGTGGCGTCATCATCCATGACCTACCCGTAAACACTCATTATGTTAACCGTGCCAAGATTAGATAAAGCGTTTCAAAAATTAAACTCGAATCCATCATCCAACTCTCTCCATTGAAATTTGACCGATAGAAGTTGGAATGCATCAATAAGAGTCGGATGCAACATAGGAGTACAGGCGAAATTAATACTTTTTATTTAGGGGATACAGATTAATTTTGCGTAATCAGTCTGGCTGGCAAGTCTCACCCACAGAGCGGTCGTATCTCTATAATAAGAATTACCGCCATAGTACGCAGGACGCCTCGGACTAGCGGGGGAGGGATAAACGGGTTGTAGACTTTACATTTACGTGTTCGCTAATGGAAATATAACTAAATTTCACATTTAATTCCTTCAAAATCTCTATGCATTTGTATACGTGAATAAAAATCCATACAAAAGTGTTTGTGACGAAAGTTTGAAACGCTTCGCTCGCTGTCAGCGGCGAATGCATTTCTAAAGAGGTTATGTTGACAAAGGATCTATGTGTAACTGTAAGTAAACTCATTTTATGGTGCCTTTTAAAGTGTGTTTCGTTTAAAGCAAGATATAAGTCATAAACATAACGATTAGTTATAATTATGTATTTTGGACTACATTAATGTCTAATTCTCAATATAATGAGAAGTCTGCCGTGGTTCGTGGTTTTGTTTTTTTCATTCACGCAATAAAATTAAAATTAAATAATAAATGTATTTAAGGTTTATAAAACCTTAAATACTTACTTAAGGTTTATAAAACCTTAAATACATTTTCATATATTTATAAACCGTACACACAAACGAATACAAGTCCTTTATCTAAGATAGATTGCATGTTGTAACTTAATTTATTAATACTGAGATATACCTATGTATTTAAAATCAGATTTTAGCTCATAAAAGCAAGAACCAGTTCTATATCAAAACGTGTAGCGCTGTGACGTATATGTATTTCTAGAAGTTTTCCTATGTTGTAGAATGTGGTATACGAATGATTATGTTTATAATAAAATTTGACAATGTCTGTGTGTACACATAGGTTTATCAGACGTAGATTTAACGTTTATCTGAATTAGCTTCTTACATTTCTGGTATACAATTTGTGCATAATCATCGTTTAGTATGTTTTTCGCACTTTAATGATGTCATATTTAGGTACCTAATTGTATGTGCTAGTGCAATGAAAAAGTTTTGAATAGGTATATCCCTTATAAGTATACACACCGGCGACTCATATAGTATAAAAGTAATCTTTCATATAGATTACCTACTTACAAAATTTTTTGTGCTCACTTTTCTACAGTGATCTGATTCAATTTAATGTTTATTTATTGATAGTAAATGTTTTATATGTAATAAGCTCGATTAAATAAAGGCACGACTAGTTAATGATGAACGAATGTGAGCTTTGCGAAGTACTGATAGAAGTTATGAATTAAGCTACGATCGTAGTGATGAATGATGATTGTAATGTACGTGTGAGCACATTATAGTATATAGTATTCCATTACAATATTTATTTATAGTAAAAGCGGGTCAGGTCGGTGGCCTGGCGGCGGGCAGGGAAAGTCACTCGAGCGTGGGTAAATAGTTGTATAGTTTCTTTTTGCAAACGCGGCACATCGGGTAGGTACGCATGCGCGGGGCGAACGGTACGTCAGTGTTGCGTGGAACCTACGTTCACTTCGGACGCGCAAATCGCGCTAGGGATCCATGTAGTGCTATTGGATGTACTTATGTATACGAAGTGTTTGTGTGCGTGTCGTTGACAATGAGTGGTGCGGGCGTCAAGTCCCGGGGCGCGGAGTCGGTCTCCCTGCCGACCGACCTCCCCGTCCGCCTCTACATGAGAGCACTCCGCCAGTACCAGAAGCTGATCGACTTAAAGCGATTCTCACAGGAAAAAGTAAGCGGAAATGTTGTTGCCTATTATAAGTTGCATCGCTTATACATTAGGAGTCAGAACGTGCCCGATTTCATGGAATTTCATCGGTAGTTCAGTAACCTCGTATTCATAAGTAATTTAGGTTGAACCTATTCAAATAACCCTCGGTTGCAGTATATTTAAGTACTTCTCCCATGTTATTTGATTGGCTTAGTGCTTTATAATTTGGTATTAACATAATGTTTTCATCATTATCTTTTATAAATGTTTTGATTATATGAATCTTATGTAGATAATAATTATATTTTACGTGTAAAGTGCGAATGATAAAATCATAATTATAATTAATTGATAATTTAATTATCATAATTTAGGTCTAATACAATTGTACAGAATTACATATAAAAATAACAAATAATTATAAAACACTAAGAAAAGCTTTACATATTTATATTCCCAAATTAAATTAATGTATATAGGTACCTACATATAAAGTTTGTTTCTTAAAATTTAACTACAGACGAATAATGTAAAAAAAGGTCAATTATACGTTTGCAAAGGTTTTAGTATTAGTATTGTTTATAATAAATCAATCTTCACAGACGTGAGATTTCAATAGAATGTTTTATTCAACACTACATTTACGCTTAGCGTAAACACAAGAAACAATACGATTAAGCTTTATTTTACGTTCATTAAATAAATTACAATTATTTTATTTCAATAATTCCATTGCATATAGTTATTTTTCTGCAAATGAAATAAGAAATGAAAAAATCGTTGTTTAAATGAGTTTAAAACGTCAAAAAGCAGGATGCTATCAAGGAGGATTACCACACCGCTTTGCCTTCGGATACAGACATTAAACAAAGCTTTAATCCTTATTTCAATACACATAAGGTCCTGTTTGCAATTGAAACGCGTCAGTCCGTGGCTCACACCGACCAAGGTCATAAGCGTCGGCGGAGTGACGCCTAAGAAGCTTGCGATGACCTTATATTAAAATAAAACAGATTAAGGAATTATTTCTTGTACATTTACAAATTACATATATTATAATCAAATTGCCCCTCATGGTGATAGTCGCTTCTGGATCGTATCTTTAATTTACGCACGCAATATACGCACATTACAAACACACACACACACAAACAAGAAAATTAAACGCCTAATTAGGGTATCAGGCTATCAGGGTATCACAAACTTTGTATGAAAAAGCTAAACTGCATGAGAGAATCCGTAAAAAAAAGTTAGGTATAATTATATACATATACTGGGTTACTGCTTAATGATGAGTATTCTGTGTGTGTGTGTGAGTGTGTTACGAAACTTATTATTAGTTACGGTTGACCTATTTTATGATAAGCACTTGCGAAGCTGTGACATCAGCAGAATCAGTGTCAAATTGTGAGTATTCGAGATGAAATCATTAACATTTTAATGGAAATTTGGTTAGTCATATATCATGTCATTATTATTAGTTAGAAAAATTGTCTTTTTACATTCTGTATTTCAATTAGTGATTTAAGAAATAAGTCAACCAATTTAGAAGCGGACTTAAATATTTTACTGCATTTTATTTATTTGTTTTTATGATTATTATATGGTTTAAAAAGATTTCGTAAAATAACATTTCCTTTTAAACATTTTCGTTAATATATCCTTTTACATATTTTCACACTGGTAACTGCTTCAATCCTTTATAATTTATTTTACCATAATTTATAAAAGATATGGTAATATATTGTACGGTTTTAAAAGGACTTTTGTGGCACAAGTGCATTGAAAGTATCCAGTTCCTAAGAAGTTATAGTATTGATTAGCACCCATGTGTAGCATCGGCCTTACCTTCCCTGCGCTTTCTGTATTTGCATTATTTCCGGCTGACATTTCCATTTAGTTATTCAGTAACATGTTAATTTGTAATAAATATTTTATCACGGATAATGATTATATCTATTTGCAAGTTATTTCAAATGTTATAACTAAACATATTTTTTTAATAACTTGTCTTTAATATCTTTTCCTTTCATTTCTTTAATCTTACTTTATTGTCTTAATGTTATTATTGTTTCAATTATCTAGATATTAATACTATTTACATTAAAAAATCTTGCGACTTGGATCAATGATCTTGCTGGAGGGACTTGGATCATTGATCTGCATAGGTGTCTTTCTGCGAGGGAAGTTGAGTCGCCCAGATATTCGATATTAAAATGTGATCGTATCTTGAAGGAGGCTATATGATAATAATTCCCGTGAGAGTCATTATCAGTCACTAACGACCGCCGGTCACGCCTCCTGGCTCAGTCCTGCAACTTTCGACTCTTATCTTTAGAAAGTAGGGTACCGTGTCGTTATTTTCACTCGTGACGCAGAAGTACATCAAAATTGCAATTCTTTCAAATTTTAAGACGGTTGAATTTAAACCTTAATAAAACAAAAAATACATTTATTGAAAAGTGAAATTCTCGTTAGTTTACGAAAACGGTTTATAATTTTTAAACAGTTTATTACAACATGCCAGTCCACGGCGAATTGGTAGCTGTACTATTTATAACTACGTTAATTATTCATCATTTTTAATGAATGACCTGGCAGAATTAAAAACGGTGGTAAATTATTATTTGACACCATTTTTAATTAATAGTAGCTTAATCGCTAAAATGAAATAATGATTTATATGAGAGGTCTGCTTGTAAGATTAAGATTTGTTAAGGGACCTGTTAAAGTCAAATGTGTTGGAATTACAAATAGGCTACTCTGAAGTGTTATAAAGCTTTGAGGCAAAGGAAAAGTAGCCGCCACTACTTGCAAGCTTCGTTCTAGCATAAAGAACACCCACCAATTTGTTTTAGTAGCTAGAATTGAGGGTCTGTATATCAAATTTTACAAAAAAAAAAAAAAAAAAAAATAGAAAAGTTACAAAACTAATTTTCATCGGCAAGGTATTAACTGTGACCTCCCCCAAAGCAAAGTATAACTTTTCATCCCCTCCCAGACAAGATAAGAATTATAAGATTTATTGAAGAAATATTTCTTTTCCTTCATTTAGATAAATTACAGATAACAGAAAACAGATTTTGTTATTAGAACATAAAAAATTATAATTTGTAATTTCATAATTAAAATGACATAAAATATAGAAAAAAAATCATTTGTAGATAGGCAAGTAGCATACAACCTATTTTTTTCGGTTATTTAAATGTTTAGCCTGAGGATGTGCTCTTTATATAAAACGTATATTAATTACCTATATAGATTCTAAAATATTTTAAAGAATATATATTTATCGATAAAAACTTATACAGGTACTGAGGCACTCGAGAAACAGCCGCTTTTTTTGTTTTTAATTCTTTACGGTATGGAATAACATCATTCGTTTAAATACAAAGGAAAATTATCATTTGTTCCACTTCCCCTTTAACTTAAAAAATATCTTTGTTTCTTACGAATCAAGTTACCGATGCGAATTGTTTATTTCGTAGATAAAAACTAAAAGAAAGACGTTTATAATACAAAACGCTATCTATGATTATGCTACAACGTAAATAATAAATTTCATCATATGAAAATGTAAAAGAACTCTTCTGTTTATGTAATAAAACATCGCGCGATTATTTGACGCATAGTGATATAACCGAATCGACTTAAATATACCAGTTTCATTCTCTAAACGCGAATTAAAATAAGAGATAACCTCTGATACTAAATATAAAGCAAGTTGACGTCAATTCATTACCATATTTGATTATTTTTATTTATATACTAATTGTGTTTAATTGCAATATAACGTTTTTTATCCGGTTTGCACGTTAAATTGTAATAAAGATAAAATTTTAAACTTGTTTTTGAGTTGCGGTTCAGGTAACAACAATTTTTATTATCGTTATAATGCAATACGATGACGTACGTTTTTGATTATCTACACAGACTTCGTTTTATTTTATACCAGAAGAAATATATAGGAGAATAAAATACATGTATTGTTAAGTCGATGTTGTTTGCAGTATTTCTATCAAAGACTATAAATTATCAATTTGTTTAATTTATTGAATATTATAAAATATTGTAACATTTTTAAATATATAACTTTAAAAACATTTCGTGTTTAAACGACAGATATTAATAAATAAAAGGAAAAATAAATTGCGAGCGATTTGAGTTCGGGAAGTGGTAGGGGGGAGGGTAAATGCCTAAAAAACGGTTTATCTTGTTTTTCAGCTAAACCAAAAAACAAGATCGATTTTTAGTCGAAAATTTTGGAAAACTTTTTGATGATGTATACCTTTCTTACTTTTCTTCTTACTTCCAAAGTAGACATTTTAACAAACAAAAAGCGTACAGACTTTTTTAAAAAAGTAGATATTTTGATGCCTAAATTTTCACCTGAAAATCGATCTTGGTTTTTCGATATTAAGTGAAAACAACGTAAATAATTAATATTTTAAATAAAGAAAATACTGTATTTTGGGGTCTTAAAAAGGTAAGTTAACACTGAACTTCGTGAAGAAATTTAATTTTTTGTGATAGATAAAAACAAAAAACCAAAAACTCGGTTTTTTTACCTTCTCATATAGATTTTGAGGTTATTTGAAAAAGCGCAAATACAAAATAATCTTTTTATTACCCCCATACAATATTTTTCATAAGACCCGTAGTTTAGCCGAAAAATAAGATAAACCGTTTTTTTAGTCTTAAACCCTCTCATCCCCCCACTTCCCGCACTCAAATCGCCCCCAATTTATGTTTCCTTTCATATTTGTTATATTATCTACCATTTGGAACAAGTTTCATTCTACTATAATTTTCTTTCCCATTTCGTCATCTTTAAAGGGATCTACACTGGTCTATTTATTAAATGAGCGTTTTAATAAATAATCTTATTTAATGTAGTTTGAAATAATTGAATCGTGAGGAGTAAATCTGAAGTTGTTTGCCTACTGTGAAAAACTTACGTTAAAATATCTTATTAAGGTTTATAAAGTTATTTTATTTATAATTTTCAGATTCAAAATGCCCCGTTTTTATAAAACAAACAAGGTAGTAAGAAGAGGAAGCACATTGACAAAATTAACTCAAATCCGCCGTTTATGATGTTATATACTGTAAAAAATCTCTTCGAGGTGTTGCAAAATCATATAATATGTCCGTAATGACTTTGAAGCGGTACGTAAAAAAAGAGAGAAGCAATAACTACAGGAGGTTTATCTTCATCAAAGTAAGTATTATACAACAAGTTTTAATAAACAAAGCTTTTAAACTAGATTTAATTTTGAGCCTCAAGATGTATGGAATTTAGATGAAACGGGCATAACAACCGTACATAAGCCAAAAAAGAGTAAGCAGGTTTTAAAAGTAGTTTCAGCTGAACGCGAAAAGTTAATGACCCTTTGCCGTGCAATGAGTGGCGCGGGAGCATACACACCCCCTATTTTTTTTCCCCCCCCCCCCCCCTAAAAAC
>DVVJ01000388.1:0-15435 GCA_018234505.1 Junonia neildi neildi
TAAACATTTTTTCATTTATAGACGCCTCAATTCGATATCAGTGAAAACGATGTATGGAAATCTGCCATTGTTCTTTGTTTGTAGTAAAATTAATAGTCTACTCGTATAGTTTATACCTATATTAATTCGAGAAGCGAAAACTTACGGCGAACGGAGGATATGAAATTTGGTATAGTTGAACCTTATATGGAAGAGGATTCGCAAAGTGAATAATATTGTTTAAAGATTAACATAAATATATTAGTAAATATGTTAAATTAGTTAAAATAAAACTTTCACACATCGGCACTACTACATGGGTCCCTTTGTGAGATATCGATCACAATATTGCCAAACGTTATGGCTTAACAAAAAAGGATTCATGGTCGATTCTTTCGACCACAGACAGGCCTTTAGTATGAATACAAATACAATTTCACGGACTTTTTGTAATACATACGTATTCATATGACCCGTGCTTGTTTTAAATATATATTTCCCATTAACTACGGTTCAACTTCTACTAGCAATCGATATAATAATATCCCAAGAGGTCCGAATCGAACTCGCAAGTTTCACGTGACGTGAAACGACCTCAAACTATAGAGACATTCAAGATACAATATAAAGATTATTGCTTCTATTTATTGAGAAATAATATTATATTACCCTCGATCAGTCATATTTCACGAATAGGTCATATCGTAGTCATCGTTTATATATTATAAATTATATCTACCTCAAAAAAAAGAAATTAACTCTGTTGGTCTGTCTGTCGGGGTCTGTAGAAGGTAAGTGTTGGTCTCACAAAAAAAAAATAGTATCTAACATTTATAGTTGCAAATTAAATTATCTACAACTTTGGTCAAATAACCTTTGTTCGTAGAACCATAAATAAAAAAAATATAAGTGAAAATGTACAAAAATGTAACGATTTTATTTTACAACATACTTTTTTTTCTAATCATTTTATGACAAAATGTTATCTAACAATTATTGAAGAACGTATTTTGAGGAACAATTTTTTTACTAGGTGTGTATAAGCACGTGGCTAAATTCATTAATGAAATTATAAATTATATTCGTAGGTATAGTCCTATTCAAGAAACTTGAATGAACTGAACAATGCGCATTACACTGTGCAAAATAAGTAATTAGGAACCTTAATAAAGTAATTAGGCATAGGCAAATTCATAGGTTGAATTTATTGTACACCCTTTTTTTGTTGACGCAGGGTAAATCTTGATAGATACCTGACTCCTGGGGGAGATGTCGGGTTATACGAGATTGCACTCAATAAAACCCCCTGCGATGGCCAATACAGCACGGAAAACGGAGAGGCTACGGGATCGCTTTCGCAGCACGTCCGCGGCCTCTCCCGTGCGTTACTCCGCTCGTGGCTTGCTCACTTCTCAGGAGAGAGAAGTATGGTCTCGCCCTCCCCACACCCCTCGCTGGTGCATACACCGGCAGTCCAGGGCCATACCGGGCTGCGGTCCTCCTCTCGGCCGTATGAAACAGACGCGTGAGACCCCTTTCCCACGCACCCATGGCCGGAAGGAGTGCCCTATTTATTCTGCCCCGGGCACTGGAATTTGGAGGCCGGGGAGACGACCTGCATGTTGTCTCCGCTAGGCGAGATCGGCCCTCTTCCGAACCCACCCCGCAGTCTCCTTCTGGACCATGACGGTCACACAGACGTTGACTACGGCCTCCCACGCCGATTCCCTGCGTAGCATTGCCGACACGACTGATCGCAGGGAGATATTTCGCCCGAATTGCTGGGCCAACACCTGCTCTCCGTGATCCATGCGGGACAACATCTTCTTTTTTTATTCATACTGATGTTGGCTGGTAGAGAATTCAGCAACGTGGTTCACATTGCTGAATTCTCCTTTTGTGAATACTGTTGTCTTATAAAGCAGTTAAATAAAATACACAAATAAATAAAGATTTACCAATATAATATACTTAGCTGAAATGTCCTCCAAATTTGTAAAACAATTTTTAGTATTAAATCCTTCAGTTTATATCATATTAAAATTGCAACTTACCTTTAAATCATTTTTATACATTAAAATCACTTTAATTAAAATACTCGGGCATAATATATAAATGAGTTTAATTTCCGTGCGTGTACGGAAGTGCAGCGGCGATAAAATAAAAGTGGTTAAAAATTATGTCGCGGTTAAACAAATGGCTGGGCTGCTACAAATATATGACTCTTTATACCCGTTGTATCATAAAAATTAATTACTTAAATATGGACGATATTCTCTTTCGTTAACATCATATAACATTTTCGACATTTAAGGTAAAGGCATCTAATTTCGAAAACGGGCACCTAAAGTAGATCTAGTTTTAAAAAATGTAATTGCACTGGCTTGTCGGCATATTCCAGGATTTATGTGGTAAGCCGTTTTTTTCGAATACCTCGGAATTTGGTGTTTTTTTATATCGAAATAGCGCATAATCAGGTACCTTTACCCTATTATTTATTTCATATTTTATTACTTAACCAGTTAGCAAACCTAAAGTGACTATTCAACATTTAAAAATAACATTAAACTAAATCGCATTGAATAAATAACTAAACAAAAAAAAGTTCTAAAACTAATACCCGACTACTTAAAAGAAAATGAAACATGAAAATCCCGTAGAAACGCCGTGGTCATACATACATACATATCTACATACATACATACACACATACATACATACATACACACATACATACATACATACACACATACATACATACATCCCTCCTTTTGCTTTGCCGTAGTCGGGTAATAAAATTAAAAACACACACATTACATCTTATAAAACCCTCCATTTTAGGGTTGCGGAAAAAATGTTGATAATTTCAATATCTCTCACGTTTAGTCAAAAAAATGAAATTGATATTATAAATGTTATGTGGAAACGGTTACTTGCAAGTTCAGACGCTGTGCATAGCCTCGAGCATAGCCGCTGGCACTCATCCATCTAAATTAACTTAGACTGGACGTGACGCGGCTTCACATATTGGCCGAAATGATATTATGTAAGTTCAATCTATCTTTTACCTACCTAGGTACATACATATGTATATGTATACAGTATAGTATCACTTTTATTTGCTAATTACTAAGCATAGGTAAAAATGTTCATAAAAAGTTTCAACGATTTTATCGAAAATATGGTCATAAATGTGTTTCGATCAGAATGCAAAGGCACCCTGGGCAACGTCCTCGGGTAGGAGGGTCAGCATGCACGGAAGATAAATTCGTCGTTTTGGTGCGTGCGAGAGCGAGGCGCGGGCGGTGCGGGGGAGCGCGGAGGGCGGCGGCGCCGGCGCGCGGAGGCTGTTGCGCTCAGAGCACCTGCGCCCGCGCTCCGTAGCGCCGTTCGCCGCGTGCTCGTGTACCCGCGCCCGCGCACCGGCCCGCGCCGCCTGCAGCGTCGTGACGCCGCCCACGGTATGTGACATCCCAGTGGCGCGTCGGGGTCGGTCGGCTGCGCGTTCGTCACTGCGCCGCGCCGCTTCTTGGCGCACTCGTTTGAGCTGCTTGGCCGGTTTTGTAATTTCGCCGGGCAGGCCGTGACGTCACGAGACTAGTTTGACGCGCGTGCGTGACGGCCTGCGCCAGGACGCCCGAAACGTGCCGCGGCCGCCCCCGACCTTAGTTCCAGTGCAATGACGTGCTCGTTTACCTTTTTTAGGAAGTGATGATAAACAATGTATCCGTAACCGTGATTAAAAGTAAATTTAGATAAGCAATCGTATTCTATGATTTGTTGTTCGAAACCGTGTTTTCCTTTGTCCGGCAACGACTTATTTGTTTTTGTTGTATGATAGTGAAATATTACTGCGTTTAAAGAGTGTAGTCACACGAATTCTTCGACAGCACACGAATCATATAAAAGTTTCTGTGTGAGTGAATTACGTGTGTTTATTTCTTGCCGTATCGAAGTGTTCGGCGAGCTTCATATGTCAATGTGTGCGAGCGTACACTTCGAGGCTACAGCTTCGCGGCGGAGCCTTTTGTCATTTTATTTTTCAGCTCAATTGCAGCGTAGGATGTTAGGGGATGAATAACTGCACTATATTGTAGGCATAAATATGACAAAATTGACAAAAATTGACAAAAATATGTTTCTCTTGTTATTGTTATATGGATTTATGGATATTTTTGGTATCTTATCTTACAAATTTTCCATCCGTCATGCAATTATTGTCAGATAATAATAACATCGTCAGCATTATTCTAATTAGCATAGTTACTAAAACTCATTAGATTTTTCATAACATAAGATCATTGTAGAGTTATTATTTGTAAATTATTTTCTTCGCAAACATCTACTGTGAAATAAGTAGGTATCTTGGAAGGTATCAAATTCTTGTAAGATCTGGACTGTATCCGTCCCGCTTTAACTTGTACACTTCAATACGCGGCTCAGGCTTTCATTTTCTTGTCTCTGTTACACGGCTCTCGCAGCCTCCGCAACTTAAAAGATCTCGTGAAAGCTCTAGAAGTATGACAGGATAATTTCAAAATGATCTTGTTCTTCGATACTAAAAATAATGTCACAAGTAAATATTGAATCTCATATTTTTACTTCATAAGTTATAATACTATTTTGTTAATGAGGTTATATGTTATATTTAATGTTGTTAAACATGAACAGGCGTTCCTTAAATGATACTGTATAAGATTTTGACCACGGTTTTGTTCGACAAGTTAAAAAGGCACGTGAGTCTGACAATGTGTATCCAGTTTGTACCGTTCGGTGGTGAGTTCTGCGCCCGCGCCAGGGCAGTGCAGTTCTTGAACGAGTTCGGGCACTTCTCGCCAATCAGGTGCCACTTGATACTTGTTCTGTTCTAACTGGACTTGGATCAGCTGATACCATTGTTGTTATCTAACATGGAGGTTAATTGTATAACGTCTTCCAAATGATATTTATGGTTTACGTAATTGACTAATAGGTTTTTACTTAAACGACTTTTCAGTCACAAAATATTATTAGAATGAATAGAAAAAACGTTTCTTTTTAATTGCTGCTATAAAATAGTGACGGTATTATTGTAATTAACTAATAAAACGAGCACGTCATCCCACTGGTATATTTTGTATGGTATTGCAATATTGGAGTTCCGGAATGTTATGAAAAATGTTCATTTCAGCAATCAGAGTTGGCGCATTCAAGCGTAGTGCGGGGCGCTCTAGAGTGGCGCCTCCGCCCGCCTGAAAACGTCACAGTGGGAGAGCAGCGCGGCATCATGTCCGCGTCGCCTCAGCCGGTCACTTGCGAGGAGCGAGCGCGCACTCCCAGAGCTGCTGCGTCGCCGCCCTCCGCGCCACGCTCGCCCGCGCCCGCGCATGCTGTCCTCGCTACTATGACCCCCGTGCAACCTGCCCATGATTACTATCCACATAAGGTAGAGATGGACTCCGATGATGGCTATCCACCAGAGGCGCATTCTTATCGTCACTCACCACACGAACTCGCAGCATATGCTCCCGATAGTAAAGTACCTGTTCAGCCTGATGTATACGATCAAGGCATGGAATCCATCGATGAAAAGACCCCTATAGATCTTATTTATGAAGATGATAAAGAAACTGTTATATACACGACGACGCCGGATCAAAAGCGAGTAGAAATGATAAGTGGACAACTGGAAGATGGGCAACTTGTAAGCGGAGCTGGACAGTTGGTGGATGGTGGTGTGTCGGTGGTAGTAGGCGCCCCCGGGCAAGGAACTGTTCTTGTGCTGGCTGATGAACTAGGACAAGTTATCACGATACCCAGGTAATTATTTGATAATATTGAATAATATTATAACGAACTATATTCCAAATATTTTACAACACAATAGTTATATTGCATCCTAAACGATACATGTTATAGGTATTGGGTAATTCTTTTAGCTTTAGTGCATTTGTAGCAGTTTAATCTAAGTTCGCTAAGAAAGAGGCCGCAGCCGGACTGTCGTTTATCTTTCTAACTACATTGACGCAATTAAGTAGGTACATGTTCAATTAATGTTTTACGTTATTCTATATAGAAAACCAGCATAATATACTGGTTAGTTTTGAAAAATTTATCAAAATAAATTATTTTGTTTGCCTGTAATTATCGCTTACAGACAGGAAAGGTGCACAAATTTAACATATTTTTTTAGTTTTTTTTTTTCTTAATTTATTTTGTTAATTTGTCGAAATTATTACGCTACAATCAAATACACGTTACCTATCTTTTAATCATCGTTCATTGTGAACTCAATGATTAAAAAGTACTAAACAGAAATTGTTCTCATGTTGGCACCTCGTAGATGTTTGAGCTATAAACAAATGAGTGTTTGTGGTAGCGAGTGGTGCATATGTGTTTAGTGATTTGTGTCGGAGGTCCATCGTCCACGGTGTTCGGTGTAACGGTTGCGGGCTAGGAGCGGCGCGTGTGGGTGGAGACGTGCTCACCTTGAACTTGCCGAGAGCCGTGTCCGGCCGACTCGAACTTACTCCAGCCGCTACACACATTTGATTGCTTACGATATTCAAACATCGCTCCAATAGTCATTACAATACTATTAATCCATGACTTAAAGTCTTTACGATTCGGTAGGTTGCTTAGTAGGTAGGTACATGTCTATAATCACTCATTTTCCTTAGGTAGGTATACAATGAAACGCTTTTAACAAAATTTTAATATTACATATAAAATTATTTAAATAATTAATTAGATAATTTTATAGATAAATGGCTGTTACGAAGACCCATATATTATAAATGGCTGACAATATTTTTTTGCATTTAATTAGTATACAGCTAACACGTTTTTTATTGACCCATAAAGTTCTTTAACTTACAAGCTAAAAAAAAATCGAAAATGATATGAGGAAAATCTTAGGACATTTAGACATTTATTTAAAATGTTAAGCAATTTATAAGAAACGTGTAATTTTATACTCTGTTAGGAACGCGCCCGTGTTGTGGACATTTGTACAGAAATATATTTTGTCCCTAAGTGCCTTTTTATTTTATTATTAAACAACGACAATGTTTATCTAAAATACTAACTTAATATTTAGATTGTTTGATAGTGGTATAGGTAAGGTTATGTTAGAGGTCTTAAGCTTAACCGTTAGATCTATTTTATAAGTTTCATTAGGTAAACATACCTATAGCAAAATTACAATTCCAAAAATCTTGAACCAATTACCCTAAAAGCGATTTTGATTGAAACAAAACCAATATGACTGCTCTCAATAAATAAAATTTTCAAAATAGTTACAGCTAACTTAAAAAAAAAAAAACAAAACCTGTTAAATATATACTATATATGTTTTATAATAATCAAGTAAAAATATGCCTAGTAGCATATTACTGAAGTTAAATGATTGTCTCTTATTTATTCGGTAAAGTAAACACAAAGGCCATTATTCCGTCACAAGACGACCTATTGTCGTGTTATTGCCTATGATATTGTCTGGGTGCGAAGCTTTTTGCTAACAAAGGGTAATTGTTATAGGAGTCATACTGTTGTTATTTTCACTTTGGCCTAATCAATGTTTATATCATAATAATGATAGGTTCATTATTATGATATAAACATTTTGTTAATTTTACATAATTGTCACTAGATTTTACCTATAAAGAGTTCCTATTTATCCTCATATCAAAATTCAACGGTTTTGGCGTCAAAATACAAAGGACAGAGAGCGTTACTTTTGCATTTAAACTAGCTGTATGGATTTAATGCATTCACAAACGTTTGTCTTTTATTTTAAATCAAACTTGTATTACGCAAGTGGCATTTAGAATACTTTAAATGCTTGAAAAAGTTGTAAATTTATACAAAGCAATGTAATTTTATTTTTTTAACATGAATGCCATACAAAGTACGCTTACTGTTCATTTTCTTGACAGCATTATAGCGCATACATAATAATAGTTTAAAGCCACAGAGCGTAATCCGTGCTAAAGATGCCACGTGCTTGTCATTCATAATTTGAGGTTAATATCACTTACGCTGGCTCTGTGTAAATACGTAATATGTTCCGTTGTTTGATGTACGAAAATAATATATTTTACAGAAGCATTTTATCTCATATATATTTATTTTTGATATTCATTTTGAGATTTAGAAATTACGTTAATGCTACATAAAATTTTATCCATAATATTTTAAAACATTTTCATTTAAAGTCACCACAATACGACGATGTTTTTATATTTTCATTGTTTCATAAAATTCACATATTCTACTAAAAGACGGACTTCCATTTACGACATCGTGTTAAACATTTACGCAGGGGATTAATTATAACATAGATGTTAACAGACACATGAATTTCAAAGTCATGAACGACCGAAGGTAGAGATGTTACTTTTCATCTAAAATTCTTTTCTGGGCGATGATTGTTTTGCTTAAAAATTATGTTATGTTTTTACTATAGATTACATACTATTATATTAAGCAAACTGTATATCTATGTAATAAATTGTACGCTAAATATCCATCGTTATTAATAGCAATCTCCAAAAATGACAATTGAAATATTTACCATATATGAGATTAGAGAGAAATGTAAAGAGATATAATAATTTATATTACATTTCATTTAAAATGTATATTTAAGGAATATGCTTTTATTGAAAAAAAAACTGTGATTTGCAGAGGTTAAGTAAGGAATCTCCACCGCCACGCCTCTTATGAATTTATAGAGCACCAAAGGAATATGTATGAAACTCTACTGTTTCTTTGATAAATATGCTTGTCTTACGAACACAAACTGCCAATAAGTGAGTCAGTCTGATGGCAAAAAATCGATACCAAAATAAGTAAAATAAAAAAAAGCTTTAGACACTAGGTTATTGAGAAAAGGCTCCATTCTTTTATTACATATGCGAAAGTAGCTCCCTATGTCTGTTGTCTGAATTCTGAAACAATTAAATTTTGTTATGAAGTTGTATAGGATCTTTGAACAAAACAGGCTTAACATTTTTTGACGCGCTAACCGACATCGACATCTACGTGGGCGAAGCTGCGCTAGCTAGTAGGCTATTAAACAACATCAACTTGAATGAGCGAGTAGTATCCGTAAACGTCGATTGCAGGTTCGAAAATTTAGTACGGACAAGTGAAAGGGCAGTCTTATACTTCCACATAAAAAACTGATTTCATTAAATATTGCTGTTATCATATCCTTAATTAAGGAAGTTGGATATAGACTATCAATTTGACAATATTTTCCCTTTTTTTATAAATAGTACCGTATCTTTAATTAATGTAATTGAAATACCATGTAAAAAGTATACCATTTAGATAGAACGACGCTTTAATGCTAAGGTAAATTCAGATTACTGAAGTCATAATTGGCATCCAACTAATAGTATTATACGGCGCGCAGGTATTAATGATAAGCATGTACAAAATAAAAAAAAAAACTCTTAGTAAAAATGTATAAATAAACTCGATATGGATTGGTAGGTAAGTGATAAAAAGTCGACTGAATCGTTTAGGACGTGGAGCGAGAGGCTGCGCTGCCTCACCCGCCGCGCCTCAGAGACTTTAATGATGACTTTTTGTCGACCCGTGGTCCTCGTCACGAGAGCACGGCGATAATATATTATAATTAAAGAAATAAGCTATAAATATAATTTACATTTAAAATATTCTCATTTGTATTTTTCGTTTTGAAAAACGATGATAACCTTTAAATATAAATTAAATGTAATAAGAAATAATAAGGCTTAAATTACTATTTTCATACAATTCCGCTGCCGTCGATGTTTTGCGCCGCAGCATCGCTTCCCGGCACAGTCTTATTTTATTGCCTCGCACTCGCTGCGGCGAGCCCTCGAGATGAGTTTACCATCGCTCGGGTTCTCGCCCAGATCATTATTTAATGTAATTATTTGGTCGGTAAACTACTTTTTTCCAAATTCTAAAAGTTATACATTATTTCGTTTTTTCCTTTCTTTACCACAATCTTAGCTCAAATTTAATTCAAGTAGGTATGTTATGTTCATATACCTAAATAAAATATTTATGTTCAATTATTTTAAGCTTTGATCAAATTATAAAATAATTCTCCCTATATTATTACCTAATAAACTACTATGATGATCTTTATATCATCCAAATAATAAAAAATGTAACAAAAATCTACAAGAAACTTACACATATGGGTTGATTTTTTTATTTGTATTCGTATGTTTGAAGTTTTGTTGGTCAATCCCTGATGATGTTTTTTGTATTGTTTAATAAAGCACACATATAAAACAGCACATAATATAGATTACTATCAATAATATAGTAAAATTGAGATCAATAGTGCACGGTAGCGTGAGCGTTAAAACTTTGTAACAAAAGACATCAACGAGCTCCTATTCATTCCCATGAAATGCGCGGGAAGCGATCCACGATTACGCTATATCCCTTTTATTTAACTTTAGTTTCGGATTTGTTTTAGTAAAAATGCACAGAAACAAAAATATAAAGCATTTGTAATGAAAAAAATATTTTATAGCGACTCGTGGTTTAAACTGGCTGTGTGGATAAATACAAAGTTTAGTGTGTCCTTTAAAAATTAACGATCATCCTTTCTACCTGATGCCGCTGTCCGAGTGCAAATAAAAAACGGTTTCCCTCACGTAAAGGGTTCACTTCCCATCACATGGAGGTTGTAGATAGCCACGCACACACTCGCACACATACACACACGCGCAAGACAATATTGTAGGCAACGAAGCGGCAGCGTCCGACAGAAATCTCGACGAGGGATAAAATTTCTTTCGATCGAAAGAATAGTATGGGTTTGGGTGTTGAAATATTTCGATACTATGTCAACATATGTATGCGTATGTTTAATATGTTCTTCAGCGTTTTACACATATTAGAAATAATAAAACATAAACATAACTAAGTATATAAAAACAATTTGATTATATTTATTCTTAGCTTTCCTCATGTTTATTTTTCAAAAAAAATTCGAAATGAAACCAGCTTTGAGTTGAGTTTTGAATAGCACCAGCAAACGGACATCAGGTCATCTGTTATAGTGTTTTATTATCTTATATCGAAAGTTGGGATTGTAAGACATCAACATTTTATAATGGAAGGTCTTTTAAAAGATTGTTTAAAATTCAATCTTACGTTCAGGTGAATACGATGCAAAAGGTTTCTGTATCTACGAGCCCATATTAATTATTCATAGCGATATGCAACCTTTTTATGTTCGGGGATTCCTTTGTGGTCAGAATCTCGTAATCTGCGGTTTAGATTTTAATTTCGTTGTCTACTTTACTTTAACTTTACTTTTAAGTTTATTCGATTAGAGTGCGAGAAGAATTCAATGAAGAATTTTTTATAGGCTTTTTTACATTGTTTTTAATTCGGATCGAACACATTTATTATCTCCGGTTATTATACCTATAGTTATAAACTAGTACGTGTGTAATTTCTAACAAAATTTTAGTTGTGCTTTTATGTGTTTTTTTGCTATTTCCTTATTTTTTATTTGCTCTTATTAACTCTTATAAAAAGTAGTAGGTACATTTTATTGTTTAACATTAAAACAATGATGCTATAGGATTTCATATGATAGGATGATACACATACTTTAAGGAAACTAAGTCTTACTCATCTATCAAATAAAAACTCTATGTAGGTATCTATGTTACATAGAAGAATTCCGAAGAGATTTTTGTAATAAACGTTAGAGCATAGATAACTATGTGAATTTTATTGAAATGTTTTCCTGTTTCGATTTTGTTTCTTGTATAAATTAACATCTACAAAACATAACTTAAAGAATCACAGATATACGTATATACCTATTTACTTACATACTAACATATATCGATATAAAGTCAGAGCACTAATACATATTTCAAAATCATTAACCAACTTTGCATAGATAGGTATCTGTAATCATTGAATCGTAAAATCGGAGAAACTGTTTATTCATCGCACTGACATCGTGTTGTACGCGCACACACACAGACATTGTGCGAGTGTGTGACCAGCGCCGAGCTTGTGTGTGTGTCGTACTTATTAGTAGGATAAAGACGGAGAACAGAGAGGTGATCTGTGCGACTGAGAGGAACAGTCGTCAACAAGGCTAGCTTTGCCATATAAGTATATGAATGTACGATTTTATTAACTTGATTCGTTATACTGCACGACATTTTAATATCATAAGGAATGTATGCATTGCGTAAATATTTAATATTCTTATTAAATTACAAAAATATTTAGTCTTAGTAAATTTTCATTTAAAAATTGTTTTCAATGTCATAACTAATTATTTTAGTCATTTTGCCTAGTAGTTTTCCGCGGGTATTCGTTTCATTAATTAAATTCATTATTTTTATTCGCCGTGATATTAATAACACGATAACAAAGCAGGGAACGGTGAGATAAGACGTGGGTGATTCATATCGAGTCGCCAGAATAGATCGGTTTCTTAGCGATTAAGCAATATTAGCCTTTGCATCGCGTTTTTTTGTTAATAGGTTTGGGTTGAATTGATTGCGGCTTGATTTGAAATTCAAATTTCGGACTTGGTAAAGTTTATGATGAAGATAAACAACGATTGCTTGTGTTAGTTCGCGTTATAGAATTTATTTTTTTAGATTAAAATATCTTAATGTGTTAATGTCATTATGAATTCGCTCGGATTACAAATTCTGAATTTAAATTACACTCAAATAAAGTGTTTGTCATTCATACAATATTGTTATAATAGTGGAAAAACTCCTACAGGCAAAAAATCCAACACTGTAATTAGCATAATATTAACTCCAACAATTTCATCGTGTGATTAGGCAGCAGGACAAAATTGTTAGTAATATTAAAAGTATGTTATTAAGGTACGACATTATTGTCGCGGGGTGCGTGCACGAGGGCCGAAATCGACGACATTGCGGCAAGGACCACCGCCGCCACAAGGGCGCGCCTCTCACTCACGTCGCACCAATGTTTTCGGATGCCGATGTAATTATTGCACTTAATCGATATCAGCCACTGCAATTGCAATAACAATACGTTAATTAATGCTTTAATTATTTTTAAATCGAGAACTGACTACGAACGCACTTTTTCAAGACTGCTATGGGCTTATAAATTTTTATTTACTTCATTAAGCGAGGCACAATAGTTTACATTCTTAATTAGTTCTCGACGATAACCTAGATGGGCAGGTTTATGAGCCGTGCAAAAAATAACATAAACTACGTACTGTTATGTTTGGAATAAAGGATTTTGGAGTACGTGGGATAAATTATATCTCGGCATCTCATAAGTGTCTTATATTTTTTACTGAATGCTATGCAAGGACAGTTTCTTTTAGAACTGAGTCGAAGAATTTACTGTTTATACTTATAATAAAAAGAAAAACTCGGACGATATGGTCTGTTTTTTGCGTGTCACAGTGAGTGCCGGGCGCGCCACCGACTACATACAAGGAGTCGCAAGCCGCCACGTCTCCGCTGCACTGCGATGTAAATGATCCCCTTGAATAATGTATCCCATTCTTGGTCAACTCTTCTACAATCATATAAGGTACAAGGCAATTAACCGTTACTTCCAACCGCTTTCTATCTACATAAACTCGCAAAGAAGTACGTTAATTGCCAAAGCCGTTGTATATCCAATTATTTATTAATATACCATTAACTATCATCATTTTAAATAAAAAATAACAACCGCTGCGGTTATTAATTTTTATTGTCGATAAGCGTTGTTTTAACAATGTCGCGAGTTCAATTAATGTTTTATTTAAACAATCTTGTGCGTATAAATAAATAAGTTATAAAAATTGCACAGTCACAGTTGAAGTTAAAAATAATTTTGATATTCCTTCATTTATATAGGAAACTGCTATTTCTATGATTTAGTGCCTGTAATAAAAATTGACAACATTTAAAACATAAAACTTAAATTTTTATGTATCATATTAAACTGACTCGCAGTAACTGTTCATGGTTTCCAAGATATAGATAATTATATTTCAAAATTTCTATCCAAAATTAAATAAATTAATGGTTTAATAAAATCTCCTTTATAGTTACATATATTTTTTAATTCCTTTAAGCATTTGACATGATCGATAAGTAATTTTATAATCGACTAGCTGTTACCCGCGGCTTCGCTCGCGTTTTTTTAGGGTTGTCTGTAAAATAAATCTTAAAAACAAACATGTCGGTCAACGCGCATATAGTGTACCAAAGTGACCGATCATAAAATGCTGATTTCCTTAAAATATGGCTATTAAAATTACGAATGTGAGAGCTAAAAAGGTGTATTTCACATCTTTAGAAGCAACAGTTCAGTGGGTCGGATGAGGGGGTACTAAGGAAAATTAGCATCATATAGCCTAAAATTCCTTCCTTCAAATAAAAATAATTGGCTAAGTGCGTGGTGAGCCACGCGCGTGAAGGGTTCCGTAGTTTCCATCTTAATATGCAGACATTCATTAATATGTATAATCTTAAAAATTAACTTATTTCTTAACAACTGATATGTTTATCTAAACAATTATCATTGAAATTTGTGTGAAATATTTATTTTTACTTTAATTAGCTACAACTTGATAACTATAAAAGCCCAGGTAGCCATGACAATTTTCTTTTTAAATTCACTATATGTACTAATATCATGAATTTTTTCCCATTTTTAGAAGCAACAGTTTAGTAGTCAGAGGGGGTGGGACACATGACTCTAAGAAAAATTGACACTTAAAAGCTTAACATTTCGGAAAGAGTTCATCTTTACAAAATTCAAAACTTATTCAACCACTGAGGAATCCATACATATAGGTATACAAAATATTAAAGTGTTTGCTTGTATACTTATATACCTACATATTAGCTATAGCAATTTTTAAAATTTGTGTCTGTCTGTTTGTTTGTTCCGGCTTATTGAATGTCGCGAAATGACATGGCGAAACTATAAAAGTTTCGTATTGGTTGCCAGGTCCTGACACGTATAGATGTAATTTTTCTATTTCGGTTACGTAGTCGTGTATAGTACTTGTTACAATTTATTTTTTCTCCATTATCTTCTAAACTTGAAAGAATTGCTGGAATATGCTGTATGAAATAAAATTCATTTTCAAGATTATGATATAACGAATTTTCTGTTTTAGGTGGAGTAAATATATTCCTATAAACACATTATAATTAAAAATTCTCTATTCTAAACTGATCTATGAATTATAAAAATATATTTTTAGTACGTACTAAAAGCGTGTTTTTTATTTTTTTTAGACTATTATTTTTACTGTCATTACACTCTTTAGTCTTTTTATATTTAAACTTAACTGCATTTCAAATAGCAATTCACATTGGGATGGCCGCCATGTTGGATTTAGGTCATGTGATATTTTTTTTCGTATTCCATTCAGCAAACCGCTTCATTCAATACCCATATCAAAGGGGTGCATTTCAAATACAAATCCGC
>DVVJ01000389.1:0-15433 GCA_018234505.1 Junonia neildi neildi
ATTAATTTAAACGTAAAATATTTCTGCAACAACACTAAGCTAAACCAGTACCGGTCGCAACACTTAATAATTTACAGAGACTGACATTTTCAGACTTCGTTTCAATTTTCTAACTTAATGAATAATAAAAGAAACCTTACGCAAAGAAACGTGACGTTTTCCTCAATTTTATAAAACTTCGAAATTTTTCTTGAAATAATTTTTTGTAATAACTTCAATGTATTCTTTAATTAAAAAATAAATCGTTCTGTAAAATCGAATAGTCAAACATGGTTACTTTTAGGATATTAACAAATGACAACGATTAGCACAAATTAACATAGCATTCACGCTTCATTTGTCTTAAATTAAAACTGCTTCGAATATTCATATTATAACATGTCGAGATTGTTTAATATTCATTAAATATTCGCCACTTGACGTTAAATTCAATTTAACGGTGCACTTAACATTAAACGACATGCATCGTCATTGTTTTAGACGCAATATGTAAATTATTTAAAACATTCCACGTAACAAAGTATAAAACAATGATAAAAACTACATATTTAAATATATGTAGAATAATATATGTAGTAATAACAATTGTGTATTGCCTTGCTTATTTTAAAATATGAATAACTTATTTGAAATCGCTTAAACACAAATATTTTTCCGATTTTCGAACTATTAAGAGCGAGTAGCTAATTCTTTTAAAAGTGACTTTTAATATGTAACAAAAAATATTAAATACATAACAAAAGGATAAATTTGTATGGTACTGACGTTATCAGCTCACATATAACCGCAGACGAATTTATCTTACCGCGATAGCAAGATGTCTCTTATCGACACATGCACGCTTTGGTATTCAAATCAATTTTTTTAGGAATTTGAAACCCAAAAAACTCAAGGTCTATTTTGATCCAATCGATGTAAACAACGGATTATTGTCTTATTCGATATCTAGTAAGATTTAGATGTACAAAAATTACCTTGCTTTGGTACCTAAAACTTACCTACTTACTGTTACGTACTTAGTTTAGTCGATAAATACCTAATTTTTTTCGCGATACAGCAATCAAAATTTCAAATTACTTTATAACTAAATTTTATAAGTCAAAACAAAAAATATTTCAGATTTCTATGTATTTTATAATCTTGTGCACGTAATAAGACATGCAGAGACTATTATGAGTCTCTTTTTTTTTTCAAAATTATGTAATGTAATCATGTAATGTATGTAATCTTAATTACAGTAACAAATTATTTACAATTATTGCAGTTAATAGATATTAAATTATCTCAAATAACCCGATGTTCTTCCTCAAAGTGTCGGGATATCTATCGAAGATTTTTTCGTCGTGGAAAAGGCAACATATAGGTAGTAATTAAATTGTAATCTTACCTTACAACGAGTGCTGTCGGATATCGTTTGCGCGATGTGACCGGGCTGGTTGGGACTCAGCAATCGGCGCTTCTTGACTGGCTGCGCCGGCGACTGGGCCGCGTTGCTGTCTGATTGGTGGAACTGACTGTTGCGATACTGGGTCTGCTCCGGGTACATGACATGCATTCCCTGGGTGACGAAAGAAAAACAAAATTAATTTTATGTAACTACTATTAGCTTGACTAAAAAAAGGGTGTTGACAAATAAGTAGATTTTTACACGATTTTAAATGCTTTGTAGTGATCAATTTTTTTTTCTGCTTAATATGGACATACATTTATGGTATCGAGAGGAATGGGGAGGTCTTAAATTGATGACAACAAATAACTTTTTTGAATAATATAGTGCGCATTAAGTTAAAAACAAAAAGAAGTTTAATATAATACATATAATAATAATAAAATGTTTAATATTTATAAAATTCTAATAACCGAAAAAAAATACGGTTGCGGATAAAAAGCCAGTTAATTAAAATAACATTTGCGGCGAGGAAACTCGCCGAGCCCTAAATATTAATCACGTTATAAGAGGCTGATTAGTTCTAATATTTTCGGCTATTCGGACGATGTAATTTCGCTGAAAGCGTCATAAAATCGAGTTTTCATTTGCTAAGAGCCGCTATTATTGTGAAGTATGTCGCCGTACCCTGAATTCTCTCGTAAGGAGGCCGCGGCACGGAAGGTAAGGAAACTGTGTTTTTATTGTATTAAAATAACCATAAACGGTATGTACCATTGAGTATAGGTATTATAAGAATTCCATTTATTTCTTACTTCACTAACTCTACTTTCAACTACTCTCACAACAAAACGCCTAAACCTAATTGGCTGAAAGTTGAATTACCAATGGGTTATATCTTCGATTAGGACATAGGGTGCTTTTTATTGTGAAAAAATACAAAGTTTTCGCGGGAATTACATACTACCATTACAGACGAAAACAAAGTCGCGTCCAGCAGCTATATATTGATAAGATCTGTAGAAAAACTTATTGAATTATTTACTTCATGAATAACAAAACAGGCTCATATGATATTCATTTGACAACACTGAAATGTGAGTGGAGCCGTACAATCTCGAGTTATATTGAAACTCGATTCGACTAGAATAATCGACGGGGTTTAACCAACTTAACTTGAATGTGAAATCCGCTTATTAAAATAAAAGAACCGGCCAACGAGGACTTGTAGGTTTTCACTAACACTAAATAGCCTGTGTGGTTGTGTCGATAATATTCAAATGTTAGCTACTGGCTATATAGTAGGTAAATGATAGTTATATAGTAGGTATTTGAAGTTAACTCTTGAATTTAGTTCCTAGACAAATAGAAAAATATTTTAGAAGAAAAAGCATAAAGAATTACAAATTCCTTACAATTCCAAATAAATACAAAAATCACAACATTCCTTATCATTTTAGATTTATAAGATAGGTACAAACACGGGCATGAAACTAGTGAAATCAATATAGCGTTGGTTAAAATGGCTGTTTCTGTTAAAATCTGAAAACAACATAACTTTTTACGGCGTACATGCAGGAAAAGCACTATTTTTAAGCCCTGTCATAAAACAGTACGTTCTTACTTTTACGAGGCAGCGGGTTATTTTGTAAAGTTTATTTGTTCAATCAAAAACGTAGAAAATTAAACATAAACGGCCATTAAACTGTTATTGAACGCTCTAAGCCTAGGAGTAGCTATTAAAGTAACAGAAATAGTTATTATTTTGCTTTTCTAACGTTAAGTTTTAATCCGTGGACTTAAATGTTGACGAACGTCAAAAATATCGTAGGGGATGACTTAAATAGCTATAAAAATATAAGGAAAGACATGAGTTACCTACATGTAATTCTAATTCTACAGTTATATCATTACTAGAATGAAGACAAAATTATTATATTAAATTCTAAGTGAAATGTATGTAAGTATATCCCGAAAAATTGTAATTAATCGTTTCACTAGTAGATATTAGGTACTTGCTATGTTTGATTGAAACAATTTAGTAATTTATCCGTAAGACATGTTTATTCGTATCAGCTATGCAGGTAATTTGACTGAAAAAAATCTTTTCAATTGCAATTAACGTGAACTTATCGGGCCGCTATTGAGCATTAAACCGTTTAAAAATAACGTTTTGTTTGAAAGTAGGTCTGTTGAAGGTTTACACAACCTTTACGGTTTCCGTTGACATTATTAATGGAATACATTTTTTTATTGAATTACATTATATAAAAAAATTACCTTCACAGTTAACACGTAATAATTTAAGGAAAACAGCATTTCACGAATACCTAATGAAATGAAACAAACTTTACGGCACATCTCTTTAGAAACGAAATTTCATCTTCGAATAATGCAATAAACTTGTTCCTCGCTGAATACATTCGGCTCATTTCTAGGGCGCTTAATTCATGAAATTATTTAGCTCATACGTGTCGAAATTTGTTTTAATTAAACATGAAAACGCGAACTCATATTTCAGAGTATTGTACGCAATAATTAATCGCCGTCCGTAAAAGTTCCCTTGAAATGCTTAGACTAAATTGTTTTTAATAAAGGTAAAAAATAACTTTCGTTGTATGTATATCAAATACCGACATGTGAATATTTTTATTGTAAAAGGGGACAAGCAGGTGGGCCACCTGACAAAAAGCCCTCTATCCATACCGGTAAATTGTAACTACATGAAAATTCCAAATTAAGGCGTCGGCAATTGCTATGATAGCAACTTATAAAACGGTTAATGTTCCCCTTATATATTAAGTTTCTTTTAACTGCGGCGGCTCCGCCGGCATGAATGTAAAGTAAAAGAGTAGCATAAGCACTAACATCAAGGTCCTGTCTCCTATCATACAAAATTTATTGCAACTGATTCAGTTTAGACGTGAAGACGTAACATTTAGAGAGAGAAGAGTCACATAATCAAAATATCAATACATATCGTATAAATTTAAACCCAAATACAATAAATAGTATTTCATTCTAAGTTTGAACTTCTAAAAAAACTAGTTACGCGGTATTGCATGCGAAACGACGATATATACTATAATGTTTTAACGTCTATATTTTTCTTGATTGTATCATATTCAAATATGTTTAAAATGTATATTTTTCCTGCATTGCATTACGTATGAGTACTAGCCAAACACTTGGCCCTATAAAATATGTCGGGGTGAACATATGGCGGAAAATAAGCAAATACTAAATTCCCACCGACTATAGTCACGCGGACTGAATGAGCAATCTGATAAAAACGACCACCGACTGGCATATGACGCTCAATGTGGTAAGGTATCCGGTCATTTTTACGAACTTATGTCCTCCTAGTCATTTTGTTTCTCATGTCCTATATGCCCAAAAGTTGTTTGGAAGAGAACACTGTCTGGGAGATAAAAAACCTATTATTTTTTGATGACTATTTGTTTATTTCTCTCTGTGTATTTTATATTTCTTGTTGGTGTACAATAAATATTATTTGTATTTGTAGTCGTTGATTTTATTAACAAATGTTGAATTTTACCACTGCTTGGTTGTCATCAGCTATATGGTAAAGAATCTTATGATACCACAGTGTGACATGGGTGTCATAAATAATTGTAGGTTTGTTACTTTTTTATGTTGTAGCATTATAACGACGTATTTGAGTGATGGAATGGAGATTCATATCCCCAACTAACATTGATATTACTTTTAACACGGGAAAAGAGGGAAGAAGACGGGTTACTAGTAAGGATCAAAATATTTATTAATTTCCGCTTTTTTGGAAAGAGCAGGCAGATGATGATCTGCTATATATTGACATTTAGCATTAGATGAGCCTCAAATGCATTGCCGACTAACGAAAGAAGCCACGAAAAGGAATAGGAAGCAAAGCAAGGCAGAGAGTGTCAAATTACTGACTCTCTCACTCTAGGCTATTTGACGCAGAATTTCATTGAGAGTGTGGTACTGTCTGGTAGAGATACTGGAATAGACAAGACTTGTCTGGACAAGCTAATGTCTACTATAGTCTGAACAACAGCTAATTCTAGGCTCCTAACACATTAATGACACTATGATTACAAAACTGTATCGCTCTCTGTATCGAAAACGTTACGTACATCACGTTATATAATTAAGGTTTCAATCACACCCGCTCCTATTATCCAGCGAACAATGCACCATGGTGTAGTTACTATTAAGGGTTATCGTCCAAACTATCTAACTTTCTAATCCAAATTACGTAGGTGGCGCTGGTAGAATAGGCAGTTAAGATGGGAACAGGAGATTACGGCTATGTAGCGAACGTGTTATTTGCGAAAACGAGGAAATTTGGAAAAAGAAAATGATAAAAATAACTTTTTTTATTCGCTCGTTGCTACAACCGCGAATACGTCTGAACGGACTTTTGATACCAAAACTTTTTTAATCTGCTCCAGAGTTACATATCTGTGAATTTCTCCAGTCAATAAATTTTTAGCTTTACTGATGTTTGGGATGGAGCAATAACCGAGACGAAAAAAGTTAAAGTATACACTGGATTTGAAATGTGGCATTAGGGCAGACAAATTGGCGGAAGTATAAAAACATCAAATTATGTAGGTACCATATTGATATTAATGTAATAAGATGAAGTTCTATGTAGGCGATCTATAGTGAACGCGATTGCGAGGATTTGCGACTTCAATGCGATACGACAAATTGCGATTCGCGTTTCTTGACCACTTTATCATATTACTACATATTTTCATTCAAACTCGAAGCCTTAGCTCGTATTATCTTAAAAAGTTCACTTTGATTTGAAAAGACAAAAATTATGACTTGTTAGTTTCTATTTTATTTGTTATTCTATTACATCTCCAACTCACATTTAAAGTCAGGTAAATAACAGAATCAACCGCAAGACTACATAAAATTTTACCCGAAGCTCAAACAAATAGACAATCACAATTTCATACAATTTTTCAACATATCAAAACCATAAAACCAAAACCTCCTTTCAACCTTTCAAAATCGATACGACAATAGTTTGCGACATCGTGCGTGCACAATGTTCGCCCGTTACGCGCGTCGCCTGCGCCCGCGCCAGCTAACGGTGCCCGCGACATTTCACGATCCCAAGTGCGATTTAGCGCGACCTCCGTACATTGTACATCTGTACAATATGCTAACGAGCGCATGACCCTGGTTCAATCTTGGCAATGTGTGGAAATCCTTTCTTATAGAATAGTTAATCAACAGTTTATGTAGAATAATCACCCGGCAATGTGTGTAAATCCTCAAGGCATGCTTTAACTGTTAGTTACAAGTGTTATAGACTTGAAGATAGGTGTATAGATTTCATTGTGTAGTGTATATAACTGATGGTATTCTTAATTGTAATTTAATTTTTTTGTCTCCAGTCTTATAGTGGTTGTTCTCTTATGGCCTTTACACATGAGTATGGACAGGCGTTGACTTTTTTCTGTCAAAAACAGAGAGATATGGAAAATTAATGCATGCCGCACATGAACATACAAAAAGTTCATGTGAAATTTCATACATTAAAAATAACGGACAAAAATCCTCGTCTGTCCGTTTTCATGTCATGTCATGGTGCGGATCATTATTTTCAAGCAAAATAAACTTAATATTATTATTAATGAAATTAAATAGTATCATTAAAATCCTAACAATAGAACATAAGATATCTGTTTCATATTTTTCACATTTACAAACATTATAGTTTGCGACTAGAAAAAAAAGAGTCACACAAACTTAGAAGAACTACAGTTATTTAGAAGACAGTGTTGTTTAGAATTATAATAGGTATGTAGGTAATTATTTTCCTGTAAAACAGCAAATAAGAATAAAATTAAATTTAGTACTCAGATAGACTATAGGTATATTATTTTCAGTATATAATAACAACTTTTTACAATTAGAAAATCTTTACCAGTTCTTTCTTTCTAATAAAAAAGCAAAAAAAAAAAAACAATACAATTAAAATAGAAACTTTAGTAAAATTTTGATAACAAGTAGAGAAGAAATTAAAATTAAAGTGAAACTGATTACAACATAATAGAGACAGTTGCAGAAATTATATATTGGAAATTGCAACATTATCTAGGCATGTATTGCTTAACACTTGTATTAAAATATGATATTGGTTACATATTCTAGTCTACAGTTCCTTCAACATAATATATTATATCTAATATTAGAGTATAAATAATATACTCTAATATTATAAGAAAGAATATAAGAAATACATTAAATACTAAAATTTATAAAATCCAAATTTATGTATTAAGACAAAACATATTTTTTGTTCTCAATAAACTCAAGTAATAAACAGATGCAAAAACTAACCTAAAAGCAAAAAATTGGATTTATATATTTTTATTTAGAAGATTTTCAGAAGGCAATAAACGAATTTAAAATATTAAGTTCAATTTTTAGTAGCAATAAATTATCTTATAGGATAATACGAGTAACTTATTTTTACTAATGTCATATGCTAGTAAACATATGACTCGCTTCCTGACTACATAACAAAATCTAATCACAAACAGATCAAATGCAAATAAATGTAAAGTAAGTGTAACGTGAAACGCTTAAAAATAAGCCAGAAAACGTTTCCGATGCTAAAAAGCCTCCAAACCAGATTCAATGTATTTAGAAACACGTAGTGAACGGTATCATATCGCTTGTATAGAAAGCAATAAACGACGCCGCATTCAAGTGAGAACCAGTAATTTTCCACTCGAGTTTTTCACTCCGCGAGATTAATAAGAATATATCTCACCTTTTAAAGATAAACTTCTGTCTGTATGATCCCACTATCATGCTGGAGAAGCACACGAAAACGGACAAAGGGTCCTTCAAAACACAGCCATTTTGAAACCGTTCATATAAAATGTTACGTGTACTACGATTGCTTATAGTTTTAAAGCCGAAATTAGAAACTATATTATCCGTTCGCACTCATTTTGGATTTACAGCACAGTAAAAACTTACACTAAACATTTCACACACTATTGGTACGATTTCACTTCATACTTTCGCACACACCCGTACACGTCGCAAAGTCCGTCGAACGGAAGCGACGAACTCACACGAATGGCGCTTCTATTCACGAATGGCGGACCGACGGTGTGATGTCCAGTGTTGCTACTATAATACAAAATTTGATACCATAAAACATTTTTTTGATAAATAATTGTAGATATTCATTTATAATTTTAGCTTTATATATCTAATACTTGCAATTATTTGATTGCTTCAATATTTTGCTTTTATATGTAGATATAAAACTAATTACTCCGTTTTTTTAAAGGAAATTATTTTTACGGGCAACACTTGCTTCGAAAAAATTCTGTAAATATTTTTTAATTAATAAAACTAACTATTCAGTAGATAGATAATAATAATGCTCCAAATGTTTTAATAGAAATGTTTTATTTCTATTATCTATTATGAACCTTAGTGCATAAAAATACTCTATGGTATAGACCATGGTTTTATGACGCGCCATTGATTATCTAACATTTTGACGTTTAAAAAATTTACGTATTTGTCAATGGACGAATGCGCGCGTGATTCAATTATGTTGCCTAGCAACGTGTTAATAATTCTAAAGCACAGTAGTGTTCAGGAAATTAATAGAGTGGTTGGTGCTTTCGAAAATGCATCTTTCTTCTAAAATCATTACGCATTATTATAAAATATTGCTCGTCCTAATTTATCTTTAGTGTGTAAAATCCATCATAATGAATTTTACGCTGTGTTCATACGTTAATAAATTTCAAATGTTTGTATTATGATAATAAAATAAAATCCTTTGCGAAATAAAAGACACCAATATGTTAAGTGTTCACTTTTTAATATTAAAAGTAGTGTTAACATTTTCGTGTAATGCTTTTGGGAATGAATTAGAAAATGAAGAAAAAAGTAAGTACTTACATGTTTTTATTAAATATCAATTCGCATTATAGGTATGTCTAAAATGTCTATGAAGCGTGTAAAATACTAAAAATATATAATACCTATTTATAATCAGTATTTAATAAAAATAAAATAAAATTATATTGAATTAATTGTCTCAAAATTTCTTAGGTACCTATATGAAGAGCTAATTGCAGTAAAATAATTGTAAAAAAGTAAAAAATGTATTTTATATGAATATATATTTAATTTATTACGTTATTTAATCTTCACATATTGACATAGGTTTCAGTTTCAATTTCCGAAAATTATCATTATGGGAGTACCTTATAAATTTGAAACGGACATTTATCGCTAATAGATATACTATATGAAAATATTTTATCATCCAACAAAGCCTTTGTTATGATATTTATGGACAATAATCTAGTAAAATCCCATCTGTCCACGGTTCGCTGCGCGTGCGCCGGTGCGTCACCCATCCGCTGCGTGACAAAAGGTTGCGAGTACCCGCATGTAACCGCCGAATTAAACTTTTATATGCATGTTATATTGTGTGAAACCCGGTTACACGCAGGAAGTTACAACCTACAGACCCACCTTCCATTTTAATGGGATAATAGGTTTAGAGTGGACTTAATTGGGTTATTCGTAATGATTTTTTTATATTACGTATTTTAAATGGATTAGTGATCGTTTGAGAACACGAAGGAAAACAATCCATAAAGATTGATTTTATTCATTTTTAAAATCAAAACCTGACTCTTATATTTTCGTCTTATACATTTAGTTATAAAAATTAAAAATTATGTGCTACGATGTTTGTTCGTCATTCCTCATTCCTCTGAAACTGCTTGATAGATTTAATGAATTTGTATGTATGTATGTATATAATTAATATTTTGTAGGTAGGTTAAGCATTGTTAGATTAGAAGTTTTGTCAATAAAAACTATGAGATTTCTATCGAATTCTATTTTAAAGTCAATATGTAAATAAAGAAAAAAAAATAAGATAGAAATACCTACTGTTCCCGAGAAAATAATAAAATTATTGGGCGTTTACATGTTAGCTTCAGTTACGTACTAAAAGTTATTTATGTAAAGGAATATTCCGTGGACGAAGTAAAACAATATTGAGGAAATGCGTTTTCTTTTTACGGTACCGTAGTTGGTACGGGGTGGCGCCAACTAACTCCTTCCAATACAGCGGGTTAAGACAGGAGCTTCCGGCTACCAACTCCAAACATTTTTAAGATAATGAATATATATTAAATAAATGTATTTCAAATAAGTATTAAAGTGATTTCTTGTGCCTCGAGATTTCATCCGCGGTTTTAGGGAGAAATAATGTTCGTTGTTTTTCAATTTTCTTTTGTCGTAGGTAAAACATGAGGAGTTACATTATACACCAGATATTTAGTATCATAATATTCCTATTTTTTCAAGATAAAAGAGTTCCCTGTGTTTACAGTTTGGATCGGTTATATATTTCCCAACAATACGCAGGCAAGAAAAAATCGAAAGAAAAAAAATTATCGCATTCTGAATTTAAACAAAAAAGCCCATTATTGTGACTGGAGATTAAAGTTTGACTGGTTTCAACGTGTAGGCTTTCTTAACGTGTAACGATGATCCACCTACTCGAATACCTATCGGTAAAACAATGAATTAATGTATATTGATCTCATGATTGGTTTCCGCTAAATATTATAACTTGTGCCGTTATGAAGTCCGAAGTTACAGTAGCTTACAGTCAGGCCAATAAACTATGAGCCCCCGTTATTCGGGAGATCACGCGATTCCCTGATGTTTACCATCTTGTCATTACGTTGGCGTTTCCTTTCCCCTCGCTTTTAACGTTTTCCAATAAGTTAAGTCGTTTACTCCACTTTTATAAGCTATCTAGTTATCGTGGCATGTTACAATCTTAGCAACAATCCACAATAAAACATAATTTATCAAGAAAAACACATTTTTTGTTTTAGAAGTAATCCATTTAATACTAAAACATGCCTATATTAATTAAAGGTTTCTAGACATCAACTACGTAGAAAACGATCCGCCTCGTTACGCAAACTTTTTATCAAACAAAACTATAAACAAACAAAACGAACAAAGCATAATAAATCATGGTCTTGAGACATAAAAGCGAAGAAAATGATGTGACCATTTTCTTTGCTATATTTTATTTTTTTCTCTCGTTCTTTTTTAGTGTACTTACTGGTTTCTCCTGACCAGCACGCTCGTACTCCTCGCTTGGAGGATTTCTTCTGGACAGGGTCTGGAGATGGGCCTCCACCGCCAGACTTGTCTGAGCCAGTCGCAACGCCAAGTACACCGATTGTTCTGACTACTACTGTTCTTGCTACTGTGTACTTGGACTCGTATCCACCTCAAGTATGTACCAATATTATTTAGGTAATTTGAAAATATGTTTATAGAGGTCTTTCGTTACTTATCCTGTCGATGTTAAATAATAATCAGATTATATACAACATAAAATGGTCAATATATGCATGGAGATATGCACGAAAAATACCCGAAATATTGATGCAATGGCGAAATATGCAAAAAATATGCAAATGCATATAATTTTTACCGAAAAATAGCAAAACTAGGTACAATTACCGATAAAATAAAAGTAAAAGGCACAATTTTCTAACCATCAACCTCGACCAAAAAAAGATCATCACGTACATTTCACATTACTAAAAAAAAAGGTCGTCAACCAAAACAGTCCTAAGCGCGAGGCAAAAACGTTCCAGATATATGCAAATGCATATAATCCGGTCTCTATAATATTATATTATAATAACCAGTTTTATTACATGCGACAAAAAAAAAGGGAAATCCAAAAAGGGTGTAAAATTTTCATTTACGTATTTTTGGGCCATCTTCATAGGAAGAATTTATAATACTAATGAATTTAGTAAGGACAAAATTATATCCTATTGTTTAGGCGGTGACAGATAAATCTAGCGGGGAATGCATTCTGAACTGCGATGTGACACCAGACAGTTTGGAAACTGAAATCCCAGAAGACAGACGCTACTGGCTCCTAACTGTCATACAAGGCTCAACTCCCGACAGCTTGCAACTACGATTAGCTAGATTATACCAGAAGGCATTTCTGAGGCAAGTTTTGGGACATAATATTAAGATTTGAATATTTAGGTGTATTAATTAAATAATGGATTATGTGTATTTTAGGATAAATTGAATTTAGTTGAATATATTTTATAAATTAATCACATTTTACATATATTATCATTTCAGGCAACAAGAAAGACATTTAGGTATAATAAAATCACTAGACGCTCCCACAACTAGAAAGAAACATGAAGTTCATTCGTTTGTTGTAAATAAAGATAACCAATTCAACGATAACGAACTAATAAATACCAACACTGTCAAAACACCCCAAAAGTTTTACGATATTCAAAGTTCAATGGTGAAGCTAGAAGATTTACGTGTTAACTCTGCTTTACGAGTTGAAGACTTTGTTACAAATAATGATATTCTGAATAAAAGTAATGATTTAGAAGACGTAGAAATGTTCCCAGTTGATGATAATACTCAATTGATTGAAGAATCTGAAATTAAACTGACTAAATTAAGCGAAGTAAATTCATGGGTACTAGTAACTCCTACAGTTGTAAGAAAAAGAGATGTAGAAGATGTAATTGAGAGCGATAAAGAAGATTTGATAGATTTACCGCTTGAAGACCCTGATAATGGTACAGTGCTATTTAAAAGAGAGATCATTAAACCTGAACAACAGCCGCCTGTTCAGGTTCATATACAAAATATAACTGAGGTAACGTATTTTAAAAGACAGTTTAACTATTATTTTAAATTTATCATATCCTAATCAATTAACTAAAATAAACGTAAATTTTTAATGAGTTTATATTGTGATCATTGGAATAACTGAGATTGTGAATATTTTTTTACTTTTTCAGTGAATATTTTTTTCATTTTCCGACAGTAAATTTGATCTCACTTTATATAACAGCTAAATGTATCTATGATAATTATGTACAGTAGTTTGTACTAAGGTTAGCAAATGCTGCACCCACTCCTTCAGCGTCTAGCCGAATTAAATACACATTTAGCAATAAGTCTCCGTCAACGGACTATACCTATCCTCAAATTTTTCCCAACACTTAGACTTAGTTGTCCCTAAGTTAAGATTCCTCCCCTTTTATTCTTTCTCTCCAAATATCGTATGTCTTCAGTCAGCAACAGGCAGCGTACAAATCGTATACGTGGTGCTAGTCGGCGGTCGTGCAGTACCAGCCGCAGTGGCTGCAAGGGATATGAGGCTCGTACGAGATGCTGAGGTGGCTCGTGAACTAGGAGCTGTTGTGACGACTAAGGCTGAGCGTGAGTCACCGTTTAAATATATAATATAGCTGTTAGATATTTAGTTAATGGTTCAATTAAAATCATTTGGGGGGCATCGAGGTGATGAAGGGCTCGAAGGCTCATCAAATACAATTGCGTAAGGTGTGGAATTGTGAGCCTTAGCAGTGGGTGATACTCCTGCATTACTTCTGATTCTGTACTAGTGTTACTAATGTATTAATTCAAACTTTACAAAAAGCTTCTAATATGACCATATCCAATAAATTAAAAGCTACCAAACCTCAGCAGCGTACCTGAAAGCTGCTGAAGGGCTCGAAGGGTCATCAGGTACCAGTGCGCAGGATGTGGAGTTGTGAGCCTTAGCAGTTGGCGCCACTGCTGCATCACTGCAGATACTAGCACTAATACTGCTTTAAACACAACAAAACACCTTCTAATACGATCATATCCAATAAATTAAAAGCATCAAAACCTCAGCAGCGTACCTGAAGGCAGCTGAAGGGCTCGAAGGGTCGTCAAGTACAAGCGTGCAAGGCGTGGAGTTGTGGGCCTTAGCAGTGGGCGCCACTGCTGCTTTACTACTGATTCTGGCACTTGTGTTGCTGCTCTGTTTCGCGCATCGGTGAGTTTGAATCTACTATCACCTAGTTAAGATGGTTGAAGCATTTAGCTATTTTGGTATTCTGTATTATTTTCTTGTGTCTTTTGAAAGTTGAATCCTTTATTGTTAAAGAATTTGAGATTTTGTTGATTCATTCATTTTTCCAGCCGTCGTGCTGGCATCTTTAATTTTCAAAAAACTTAACTAACAATCTCGATTTGCCATAACTTTGTACGCTATCGGACTGATTCTGTATTGCAGAAAGAAGACTATGAAATCGGCAGCATCCCTACGAGCGTATAGGAACGAAATAATTAGAGAAACAGAACGCAATCAAATGAAGCAAATCAACGACGATAAAGACGCTAAGGTTGTTTTGAGTTCTTACTATAATTATATTTTTCAGATATAAACAGCTTATAAGGGTTTTGGGACGTGACTTCCCGTAGCAGATGAAAGATAGTTTACTATTATAGTACTCTTTGTCAAAGTTAGTTAAATGTGATGAAAGGAACTTCGTTCTAACCAAATTTTTCTTTGAACATCTTCTGTTTCTTTCATTCTGATTTAATTAGTGTTAATATAATGAAAAAAACAATTCTTCAGTATTCACCAACTGGGTAGCTATTCTAGCACCGATATTATTTATACGTTATCACAATGGAAATGGACTATATAATATTCGTGAAAATATAAGTTAAGCATCAAGTCAATAGACTTATACTAGTCATAAAGCTAATGGATATAGAGTAACTGATAATGCAAGTAAAGTGTCGGACAAAGCGAATACTAACCCTGTTAGAAACGTTTAGATTAATCTGTAGACCATTAGAACTATCGCGAACAAAAAGGTAATACAGGATATGACTATAGAATTTATGAACAGATTTTATATTCTTTTTTTTAATTTCAGCTTGTTAGTGTGGTATCTCCGAGCAGAACGAGACCTAGCAGTGTATTATTGCCTATTTACAGAACAGGGAGCGCTTCAGGGTAAGTGCTAGATTTAAAGTATTTGCAATCAATTTTCACTTTCTATGATTAAGTCATGAAAAGTAAGCCCCAGTGCCCGGGGCGGAATAAATAGGGCACTCCCTCCGGCCGTGGGTGCGTGAGATGGGGGTCTCACGCAT